>MU787379.1:54264-69098 GCA_026770625.1 Nicotiana glauca
AAAATTCGAATGGAAATTTTCACCAAGGCATACGACGTCAAGGTATGGAGAGCTATCAAGAAGGGAAACTACCCACTGCCTGCCAGCACTCCACCACTCTCTGATCCTGATGACATAGACTCATACACAAAAGAACAACTGGAAGCTGTCCAAATAAATCACAAGGCAAGAAATCTGCTTAACAATGCGATTAGTGGTGAAGAATATGTGAAAATATCTAGCTGTGATACAGCCAAAGAGATGTGGGACAAACTTGAGGTTACCTATGAAGGTACCAGCAAAGTAAAGGAAACTCACATCAATATGCTAGTTCACGACTATGAACTATTCTTAATGAAGGAAGGAGAATCTATCAAAGAAATGTTTGCCAGGTTCAGTTAGATAATCAGCGACTTGAAAGCCTTTGGCAAACCTTACACCGGTGGCGATCAGGTTAGGAAAATTCTCAGAAGTCTATCAACTACTTGGCAAACAAAAGTGGTCACCCTGGAATCGCAAGATCTTAACAAGTTATCATATGATGTTACAGACAAAAATGGTCACCCGGGAGCATTTTGGCGCATGTTGTGGAAGTTAGCATTTTAGAAGGAATTTCATAAGTTTTGCTTGAAGTGAATTTCAGTATTATTGATGTCCGTTTGGGATTCCGAGACTGTGAATAGCTCCGTATGGTGATTCTGGATTTGGGGGCGTGATCGGAAGTGAATTCGGAGGTCCGTAGGTCATTTTGGAGCCATTTGGCTAAAGATAGAAATTAGAAGGTTTTTGAGAAGTTTGACCGGAGGTTGACTTTTTGATATCGGGGTCAGAATCCGATTTCGGAAGTTGGAGTAGGTCCGTAATGTCAAATATGATTTGTGTGCAAAATTTGAGGTCAATCGGACGTGATTTGATAGGTTTAAGCATTGGAAATGAAAGTTGGAAGGTTCAAAGTTCATAAAGATTGAATCGGGGTGTAATTCATAGTTTTGCCGTTGTTTGTTATGATTTGAGGCCTCGAGCAAGTCCTTAATGTGTTTTGGGATTGGTTGGTAGGTTTGGTTGAGGTCTCGGGGGCCTCGGGGTGAGTTCGGGTGGCCAAACGGAGAGTTTTTGGACTTGTGAAATTTTAGGCCTGCTGCTTCTGGTATTTTCGCTTCTGCGGTTTTGGAGCCGCAGAAGCGGCTTGGCAGACGCAGAAGCGGAAAGTGGACGTTTGGCCAGGAACCGCAGAAGCGGATTTTGTTCCGCAGAAGCGAAATCGCTTCTGCGATAGTTAGACTACAGAAGCAGTTAGTCGGGTGATTTGATAAGCCGCAGAAGTGGCCATCAACCGCAAAAGCGGTATCCGCAGAAGCAGAAATAGCACCGCTGAAGCGAAAAGTGCTGAAGGCAGAAGGGTTATTTTAAAGTCGGATTTTGTTCATTTCACTCATAATGTGACCGGAAGTGGACTTTTTGATATCGGGGTCGGATTCTAATTCCGAATGTTGGAGTAGATCCGTAATATCGGATATGACCTGTGTGCAAAATTTGAGGTCAATGGGACGTAATTTGAAAGGTTTAGGCATCGAATATATAAGTTTGAAGTTCGAAAGTTCATAAAGCTCGAATTGGGGTGTAATTCGTGATTTCGACATTGTTTGATATGATTTGAGGCCTTGATCAGGTCCATATTATATTTTGGAACTGGTTGTGTGATTGGACGGGGTCCCGGAGGGCCTCGGGTGGATTCCAGGTGGTTAATGGATTCAAAAATTGAATTTGAAGAAGGGCTGAAGTAGTTGGGCTTATGGTGTAACCGCACATGCGTGAAGACCATCGCAGGAGCGGGAGGGGACTCGCAGAAGCAGATTTTGCTGGGGGAGGCGTGGACCGTAGATGCGGTCGAGGTACGCAAAAGCAGGACCGCACCTGCGTGCGTGGAGCCACAGATGCGGAGTTGAGGGGCCTGGTGCAAGACCACAGAAGTGGTAGTGTGGCCGCACCTGCGAAACCGCAGAAGCGGTCATGTGACCGCAGGTTCGAAAATCGGGCTGGGCAGTGTGTTCTTTTAGAAACAATGGTTTGGCTCATTTTCACCTTATTTTCTCCATGAGAGCAAGTCTTGGAGCACATTTGGAGCCCATTCTTCATCATTAATGTCAAGGTAAGTGATTCCCACTTATTATGAGCTAAATACATGATTTATATACGGATTTAAGTATGGAAATCAATAGAAACTTGGGATTTTGGTGGAAAAGCCTAGAATTTGTATTTTTGGATTTCAACTATGATTTTGGACATGGAACTTAAATTATATATTTGAGTTCGTGGGGTTATGGTTAAAGTTTATCTTCAAAAATTTCGGAATCCAGGCAGTAGCCCGAGAGTGATTTTTATCGACTTATTGATCGGGGTTAGAAATTATTATAAATTGGATTATAATGAGTAATTGAGCGTACATTAATGGGTTTGCATAATTATTGCTAGTTTTGGAGCGTTGTGCATCGATTCGAGTTGTTTGAAGGGCTCAGGAGCCGGTTATGGAACTTCGAGCCGAGGTTAGTGCGATCGGATTATATGAAGTATGTTAAAGAGCAAATACCATTATTTGGTTCAGAACGAGGTGATGGTTCTTGTCAGGAGTAGAGACTTAATGATTAGTTGACTTGGCAGTTGGTTATGTATTTCTACACAGCTCTTCCGTCGTAGCGGTATTGCAAAAGTTGGGACGAGACTTATATATGTCATGAGGTGCATTGGGAGCATCATATTCGTGGAATTTCGGCTATTGTCATTAGAGGATGTTATTATGGTCATGTGAGTTATGTAGTGCATGGTGTGGATTCAGCAAAGGTATGCAATCATGTATCGGTGCATTGTGTAGTGATTGATACAGTGTTCGTATGTTGGAAGTAGGCCTGGCAGAGAGTTCCGGATGTTGGGATTGGTCTCTAAGCTCATTTGTTGGAATAGGAGAGAATATCTTCAGCTTTTCTTGATCTAATGTGCTCAACTGAGAGGAGGTAGCATTGTTAGGTGCACGAGGTGTTAACCAGTGATTTCAGACAACTCTAGCACAGTTCTTAGCATGTTCGAGGACAAACGTATGTTTAAGTGGGAGAGAATGTAACGACCTGACCAGTCGTTTTGAGTTCTAGTGTGCCGTTCGGCAGTTTGAGGCCATGAGCAGCTTCACTTCAGGTATTATGACTTCTACGCATGGCCGGAACCGAATTCCAGGAAGTTCGGAGTTGATTTAGAAAGAGAATTCTCATTTCTGAAGCTTTAAGTTGGAAGAATTTACTAAAACTGAATTTTTGAGTAAACAACCTCAGAATCAGGATTCAAAGGTTTCAGTAGATTCGTATGATGATTTCGGACTTGGGCGTATTCCCGGATTGGGTTTTGGATGACCCGGAAGCATGTTGGCGCCTATTGTGGAAGTTAGTATTTCTGGAAAAATCTCACAAGCCAAAATCTAACCTTGGTCGTGATGGCGCCTATCGTGTTACAAGGCAAGCCTATTCCCAAAATATTATTACTAATTTTATTATAAGAATTTAATAAAATATTTGCAATAATTTAATTCCTGATAAACTAAACCAACTCTAAATATAAATAATATAAAATACGAAAATGAGTCCCAAACATCAGGGTGTCACTAAGTCATAAGCGTCTAAAACTATGAACTGAGATATATAAACTGTCTAACTGTCCAAAGAAGAAATCATAAAAGGAGTAACAAGTTCCTTTGGACACTAGAAGCTACCTTGCAATCTCCACAGTTAGCCGGCAAAAAACTCAACGATCGCAGCGCTCTAACTCACCTAGATCTGCACATAAAGTGCAGGATGTAGTATGAGTACAACCACCTCAGTAGTAACAGAAATAACTAAGGAACCGAGTAGTAGTGACGAGCTAAGAAAAACTGTCCAATTATTTATTTTTCATAATTTACAATAAACAAGAATAAATAGGTAAATTCCATAAAAGCAACAAATACCACAAACAAATTAACAGGTAAATGCAACAACAACAAAAGTAAATGCAACCGCATAGCAATGTCACTATATCACTCAACACTCGCACTCAATACTCAATACTCAACACTAAATACACTCAACACTCTGCGCTCACTGGGGGTGTGTACAGACTCCGAAGGGGCTCCCAAAGCCCAAGCGCTAAGCACGGACAACTCATGTGCCATCATATAAATACCTGGATCCCCACTGTCAACTCACGTGCTACGCGAACAACTCACGCGCTATGGTATCAATACCTGGACCCGCACGGTCAACTCGCGTGCTACGCGGACAACTCATGCGCTATGGTATTAATATCCTCACAACCAAGCCATCGGTCTTACTCAATCATATACCTCACTAGCCTCACTATCATCAACAAATAAGGGGACACAACCCACATCAAGTATCACAACATATTAAAAAATAATAGAGACTGAGGTAAACATGTACAATGATTTCTATGACTGACTACAAATAATTTGAGCATGAGCAAAGCCTAAGCATGATCTCTAACATGAAGGCAAACAAGTTCAACAACAAGTAAACACATAACCACAGATAATAGCCATTAGGCCTCACAGCCTCACGGGACGGACCAAGTCTCAATCCCCCATGGTGCACACCCACACGCCCATCACCTAGCGTGGGTATCACCACCAAACAATCACATGATATCAATTTCTCAGGGTTTATACCCTCAAAGCCAGAGTTAAAACTGTTACTTACCTCAATCGCGTAAACTCCTACTCTGGGATGCCCTCGTCTCTGGACTCGGTATCCAAAAGCATTGAATCTAGCCATAATTAGATTAATACCATAAACATGTGCTAAAGAATCGAATTCCACAATAAAAACTACAAAATATGCCAAAAATTCAAAATCGGCCAAAACCCGGCCCCCGGGCCCATATCTCGGAATTAGTCAAAAATGGCAGAATAATAATCCTCGTCCTCTCCTGAGTCTAACCATATAAAATTTTTCAAAATCGGACTCCGTTTGATCCCTCAAATCCTCACTTAAAACTCTTCAAAACTCAAACCCTAACTCCCTCAATTTTCACTTTGAAATCATCAATCAAATCCAAAAAACCCGAAGATGGATTCATGAAATATAATCAAAACCGAGTACAAAAAACTTACCCCAATCCATATGGTGCATATCGCCTCCAAAATCTCCCAAATTCATGCTCCCCAACTCAAAATATGATCGAATGAGCAAACCTTAGTTTTATGTATTTTTCTACCAGCTATTCTGCCACGTTTCTCGTGCCAAATAATCCCAAAACTCGTATTTTATGCCTCCAATGGATTCCTTGTGAATGTTTAGTCAAGTTAGGATTTTGAATCACTCAATTTGACCTTATAATGAATGAGATATGTAGGTTTTAATATTTGCAAATAGTGCAGATTTTTAAATACGCAGTCAGTGGCAATTTCGTAATTAAACTAAAAAAAATCTGGCAACCTAATTCTTAGTAAAATGACCATAAAATCCTCATACGATGTCCAAATTCGACGATTATTTTTGCTACGGGTCCCTAATTACGATACAGATCTAATGTTCAATCAAAAACGAAACCGGAGCTCATTTGTTCAATATGATATCATTTATACTTGAAGAAACGGCGTTGAAACATAAGAAAAACAAGCACAACACAACCCAAACCTATCAAAAACTCACCCGAGGCACTCGACACCTCAACCAATAATTCAAAAAAGTCATATATCACTACCGGAACTTAGTCAAACCTTCAGAACACCCAAAATACCAAATCAACCTAGGTTTCAAGCCTAAGAACTTCTAAACTTCCAACTTTCGTCAATTCAAGCCTAATTCTAGTACAAACCTCTAAATTATATTCCGTACACACTCCTAAGTCTAAAATGACCAAACAAAGCTAATCGAATCATAAAAATCCAAATCCAAATTCGTTTACTCATAAGTCAACTTTCGATTGTCTTTTTTCTAACTTAGCTTTCTAACTAAGAGACTAAGTGTTCATTTCACTCCAAAACTACTCCGAACCCAAACCTACCAACTCGATACAACTCAACACAGCTGAACAATACATAAAGAAGCATAGATAGGGGAAATAGGGCTATAACTCTCAAAACGACAGGCCGGGTCGTTACATCCTCCCCGTCTTAAACAAACGTTCGTCCTCGAACGAGTCTAGAAACATACCTAGAGTCTCAAATAGGTGAAACCTTAAGCAATGCCTTATCGTCACATTCAAATCATATGAACTCATCTCACGGTCACATCATACTCATCACGTATCCATCCAACCACCATTTCTACTAATAGGGACAGTACCGAACATATAGGTCCACAAGCACGCGCTCACACAATCAATAGTTAAGTGCTCAATCTATAGTCAAAACACGGCCTCAAGTCTTCCAGACTGGCCTAACATCAACAAACAGGCATCACATCTCGCACCTCATCCAGGGAATCATAATCCGTCGATATACAACAGATATCGAGCGCTCATGTACGAATGTGACTGTGTGGAAGGAATTCAAATAGTTACACTTCAAGATGAATCAATACCGTACGATAAGAATTCAAGAAGGTTAAGTTATCCTAAAGGTTCTACAGCCTCTCGAAGATAAGTACAGACGTCTCCATACCGATCCGCAAGACTCTACTAAACCCGCTCATGACTCATGAGACCTATTTAACCTAGGCTCTGATACCAACTTCTCACGACCCAAAATCTAACCTTGGTCGTGATGGCGCCTATCGTGTTATTACAAGGCAAGCCTATTCCCAAAATATTACTACTAATTTTATTATAAGAATTTAATAAAATATTTGCAATAATTTAATTCCTGATAAACTAAACCAATTCTAACTATAAATAATATAAAATACAAAAACGAGTTTCAAACATCGGGGTGTCACTAAGTCATGAGCGTCTAAAACTATGAACTGAGATATATAAACTGTCTAACTGTCCAAAGGAGAAATGATAAAAGGAGTAACAAGGTCCTGTGGACAGTAGCAGCTACCTTGCAATCTCCATAGATATCCGGCAAAAAACTCAACGATCGCAGCGCTCTAACTCACCTAATCTGCACATAAAGTGCAGGGTGTAGTATGAGTACAACCACCTCAGTAGTAACAGAAATAACTAAGGAACTGTGTAGTAGTGACGAGCTAAGAGAAACTGTCCAATTATTTATTTTTCATAATTTACAATAAACAAGAATAAACAGGTAAATTCCATAAAAGCAAAAAATACCACAAACAAGTTAACAGGTAAATGCAACAACAAAAGTAAATGCAACATTACAACAATGTCACTCCATCACTCAACACTCGCACTCAACACTCAATACTCAACACTCAATACACTCAACACTCTGCGCTCACTGGGGGTGTGTACAGACTCCGGAGTACTCCCAAAGCCCAAGCGCTCAGCACGGACAACTCATGTGCCATCATATAAATACCTGGATCCACACGGTCAACCCACGTGCTACGCGGACAACTCACGTGCTATGGTATCAATACCTGGACCCTCAATGTCAACTCACGTGCTACGCGGACAACTCACGCGCTATGGTATTAATATCCTCACAACCATGCCATCGGTCTTACAAAATCATATACCTCACTAGCCTCACTATCATCAACAAATAAGGGGACACAACCCACATCAAGTATCACAACACATTAGCAAATAATAGAGACTGAGGTAAACATGTACAATAATTTCTATGACTGACTACAAATAATGTGAGCATGAGCAAAGCCTAAGCATGATCTCTAACATAAAGGCAAAAAAGTTCAATAACAAGTAAATGCATAACCACAGATAATAGCCATTAGGCCTCACGGGACGAACCAAGTCTCAATCCCTCGTGGTGCACACCCACACGCCCGTCACCTAGCATGGGTATCACCACCAAACAATCACATGATATCAATTTCTCCGGGTTTATACCCTCAAAGCCAGAGTTAAAACTGTTACTTACCTCAACCGCGTAAACTCCTACTCTGGGATGCCCTCGTCTCTGGACTCGGTATCCAAAAGCATTAAATCTAGCAATAATTAGATTAATACCATAAACATGTGCTAAAGAATCGAATTCCACAATAAAAACTACAAAATATGCCAAAAATTAAAAATCGGTCAAAACCCGGCCCCCGGGCCCATATCTCGAAATCACTCAAAATGGCAGAATAATAATCCTCGTCCTCTCCTGAGTCTAACCATATAAAATTCGTCAAAATCGGACTCTGTTTGATCCCTCAAATCCTCACTTAAAACTCTTCAAAACTCAAACCCTAACTCCCTCAATTTTCCTTTTGAAATCATCAATCAAATCCAAAAAAAAACGAAGATGGATTCATGAAATATAATCAAAACTGAGTAGAAAAAACTTACCCCAATCCATATGGTGAATATCGCCTCCAAAATCTCCCAAATTCGTGCTCCCCAACTCAAAATATGATCGAATGAGCAAACCCTAGTTTTATGTATTTTTCTACCAGCTATTCTGCCTCGTTTCTCATTCCAAATAATCTCGAAACTCATATTTTATGCCTCCAATAGATTCCTTGTGAAAGTTTAGTCAAGTTAGGCTTTTGAATCACTCAATTTGACCTTATAATGAATGAGATATGTAGATTTTAATATTTGGAAATAGTGCAAATTTTTAAATACGTAGTCAGTGGTAATTTCGTAATTAAACTGAAAAATCTTGCAACCTAATTCTTAGTAAAATGACCATAAAATCCTCATACGATGTTCAAATTCGACTATTATTTTTGCTACGGGTCCGTAATTACGATACAGATCTAATGCTTCAATATATAACGAAACTGGAGCTCATTTGTTCAATATGATATCATTTATACTTGAAAAACCGGCGTTGAAACATAAGAAAAACAAGCACAACACAACCCAAACCTATCCAAAACTCATCCGAGGCACTCGGGACCTCAACAAATAATTCCAAAAAGTCATATATCACTACCCGAACTTAGTCAAACCTTCAGAACACACAAAATACCAAATCAACCTAGGTTTCAAGCCTAAGAACTTCTAAACTTTCAACTTTCGTCAATTCAAGCCTAATTCTAGTACAAACCTCTAAATTATATTCCGTACACACTCCTAAGTCTAAAATGACCAAACGAAGCTAATCGAATCATAAAAATCCAAATCCGAATTCGTTTACTCATAAGTCAACTTCCGATTGACTTTTTTCTAACTTAGCTTTCTAACTAAGAGACTAAGTATTCATTTCGCTCCAAAACTACTCCGAACCCAAACCTACCAACTCGATACAACTCAACACAGCTGAACAATACATAAAGAAGCATAGATGGGGGAAATAGGGCTATAACTCCCAAAACGACAGGCTGGGTTGTTACATCCTCCCCCTCTTAAACAAACGTTCGTCCTCGAACGAGTCTAGAAACATACCTGGAGTCTCAAATAGGTGAAACCTTAAGCAATGCCTTATCTTCACATTCAAATCATATGAACTCATCTCGCGGTCAGATCATACTCGTCACGTATCCATCCAACCACCATTTCTACTAATAGGGACACCTACCGAACATATAGGTCCACAAGCACGCGCTCATACAATCAATAACTAAGTGCTCAATCTATAGTCAAAAAACGGTGTCAAGTCTTCCAGACTGGCCTAATATCAACAAACAGACATCACATCTCGCACCTCATCCAGGGAATCACAATCCGTCGGTGTACAACAGATATCGAGCGCTCATGTACGCATGTGAATGTGTGGAAGGAATTCAAATAGTTACACTTCAAGATGAATCAATACCGTACAATAAGAATTCAAGAAGGTTAAGTTATCCTAGAGGTTCTGCAGCCTCTCGAAGATAAGTACAGACGTCTCCATACCGGTCCGCAAGACTCTACTAAACCCGCTCATGACTCGTGAGACCTATTTAACCTAGGCTCTGATACCAACTTCTCACGACCCAAAATCTAACCTTGGTCGTGATGGCGCCTATCGTGTTACGCTACAAGAAAATAGCCTATTACATGGGGATTTTCCTGGGAATTACGAAAGAAAATTCGCAGGTAAATCATACCACTTAAGAACACTCCGCAGGAGATAATCCACCTGCTTCGCCTCAATTTAGTACTTCAACATACCTCCCACTATCATATACGTTACACAGTCATTAGTCTTCCTGAGTCTGAACTCATACTGGCACATGTAATGCACTTTACTTTCCAACTAGGAGACACGAAAATATTCTTCACGCATCCATAATTCGGGCTACACATCAAATCACAATAGGAGATGAATCACGCAACAGTCATCTAGTATCCAGGAGACTTCTTCGTTACTACCAAGTCATATAAATACACCTCGCAGTACTAACATACTCATCACATGGATATCCAACCGCCATTCCGGCTAATAAGGACAATACTGAACATATAAGTTCAAAACACTTACTCACACAATCAACACTTCAGTGCTCAAGCCATAGGCAAAGATCCGGCCCCAAGTCCTCCAGACTGGCCCAACATGAACTCACGGAGATTACCTCTTGCCCCTCGATTGGGGAATCACAAGCCATGAAGGCACATATAATACTGAGCACTCACGTGCGCATACAGACGTGTGGAAGGAATTTCAAGAGGTATATGTCAAGCTGAATCCAGTACGCAAGATAAGAATTCCAAGAATGTGAAGTTTTCCTAAAGGTTCTGCAGCCTCTCGAGGATAAATACATACGTCTCCGTACCAATCCGCGAGACTCTACAAAACTTGCTCATGACTCGTGAGACCTAGTAACCTAGGCTCTGATACCAACTTGTCATGACTCAAACCCGCACTAGTCGTGATGGCGCTTCTCGTGAAGACAAGGCCAGCCAACTAACCCCAATTCGTCTCTTTCAAAATAATTAAACATAAATGAATAGCAAAATACGACTTAATGACACTAATTAACGATATTTACAACCCAACACAGCCCGACCGGGGTGTCACAAGTCACGGGCATCTAAAGAAATCTGAACACAACTACAGGGCCGATAATATACCAAATAAAATTTAGTGTAAAAAAGACGAAGTCCGGTGCCGCGAACGCCGACGGTCACCTTGCTCAGCTGCGATAACAAAATCCTCAATCAGCTCAAACCAGCTACCGGGTAACAAATACCTGCAACTACACGCGAGGTGCAGGTAGTAAAGTGAGTACTCTAACCCAGTGAGCAATAAAAATAAATAATAACTGAGCAGCAAGAAATCACATAAGGCATTCAATCATGCTATATAGAACAGTGCAACTCTTTGATAAAACAGTAAAACCGTGAAATCCTTTAGAAAATATCTGGGCTCAGTTAAAACCTTTTTTGAAAATATCTTTTTCAACAGTTAAGCAAATGAATGCGAAACAGATAGTGCAAGTCCGCACATAAGTCATCCCCACGGGCACAACACTCCATTAACAAATAACACCAGGGTATCTAGTAAACAGTGCAAGAAATAGCATGGATGCCAATGAAATGAGAGTGCTGAATGTCATGACACGTAATATAAACAGGAACCAATGCACGAGTGCAATGCAATGCATATGACCGCTATGGCGTACAGCCCGAGCCATCCATATTTAACGTCGACGGCGCTCACTGGGGGTGTGTACAGACTCCGGAGGGGCTCCTACAGCCCAAGCGCAATAATCAAGCCATCTCGTGGCATCAACCAGGCCCTCGGCCTCAATATCAATACAGTACCGCTGCGGCGCGCAGCCCGAGCCAACCATTTATCCAAAAATACTATAACACTGCTGCGGTGCGCAGTCCGATCCATGCTCAGTCCAGAAATGGACATAAGCCACTTGGGCAATATTAAAATAATAGTCCTCTGCTCAAAACGTCAACAAAATGTTGTTTAAGTTTTCAAATCTTAGAAAAATGACTGAGTTTGCAAATCAGTATTAAAACCCTGGACCGAGATCAAATAGTATGCAAATAATGCGAAAACACTGATATCAATCCCTGAAGGATTCACATACTTGGCACGAAGCCCAAACATGGCAATCAGCCCAAATTATGATGACAACAAGTAGTTTCAGTAAAATGCACGGTAAAAATCAACAACTGGGACGGACCAAGTCACAATCCCCAACGGTGCTCTACCCCACGCTCATATCCGACGTGCAAGTCACCTCAATACAATACTATGATGTTCAAGTTCGAGGTTTCAAACACTCAGGATATCATTTACAAGTATTACTCACCTCGAACCGGCGAAATCTGTAGCTCGCAATGCCTTTGCCCCTCAAATCGGCCTCCACGCGCGTCCTATCTAACCAAAATCAGAGCGAATACATCACAATATGCTAAGGGAACAATACCCAATCGAAAACAATCGAGAAATAGCAAAAATCTCAAAACTAGCAAAACCCGAGCTCCGAGCCCACTTCCCGACAAATTACAAAACTCACATTACCGGATTCCTCATCTCGCCACGAGTCCATACATACCAAGAACTCCCAAATCTGAGCTTAAATGACCTATCAAATCCCAATTTAAAATATAAAAAACTCAAGCCCTAGCTTTACCCCTTTTTTGGTGAATTTCAACCAATTTCCGTGTTAAATCTATCATAATCTCGTGTATTTAGGCTAAGAAACTTACCTCCAATCAATCCTCCTTGAATCCCTCTTCAATTTGTCCCAAAGAGATCTTAAAATACTCAACAATGGAGGAAAAATGGTTTGAACTCGCGGATTAAATATCCAATAAAAACCCTTCTGTTCACCAGGGATTTCCGCTTCTGCGGTCACCACCTCCGCTTCCACGATACCGCTTCTGTGGTTCTTTTCCGCTTATGCGAAAACTTATTAAAATCCCAAAACCGCTTATGCGGTTATCCGTCCGCTTCTGCGGACCCGCTGATGCAAAAATTGTTTCGCTTCTGCGGAACTACCTTACCATACCATGGACCGTTTCTGCATAAAAACCCTCCACTTAAGCGTCTCTGCTTCTGCAGTCCAAGACCCGCAGAAGCGAGAATATCAGTTGTAAAAATTGTTCAGCAAAAATGCAACTCCAAAACTCCCCGTTTAACCATCCGAACTCACCCCGAGGCCCTCAGGACCTCAACCAAAAATACCAACATGCCTTAAAACATTATCCAAACTTGTTCCAATCATCACAACACATCAAACAACACTAAAATCATCAATTCTCATCGGATTCAAGCCTAAGATCTTTAAAAACTCCCGAAACACGCATTCGATCAAAAACCCAACCAAACAACGTCCGAATGACCTGAAATTTTCCACACACATCACAATTCACATATCGAAGCTACAACAACTCTCAAAATTCCATTCCGACCCTTGGATCAAAATGCCACCTATCAACCGGAATTCGCCAAAATACTAACTTCGCCAATTCAAACCTAATTCTACACCGGACCTTAAAAATCAATTCCGATCGCACTCATAAGTCACAAATCATCCCCCGAAGCTAACCGAATCACCGAAAATTACATCCAAGCCCTCTAACTCAATAGTCAATATTCGGTTGACTTTTCCAACTTAAGCCTTCTTTAAAGAGACTAAGGGTATCATTTATTATCAAAACCAACCCAAATCAATTCTAACACACCACATAACGATAATGAAACATGAAGAAGCATAAAATGGGGAAAACAGAGCGGTAACACATGAGACGACGGGTCGGGTCGTCGCACTGATTCTATTGGTATTTTTGTCCGAGGGGCTATTTGTTGTTTCTATATTTTTATACTGGTTTCATTCACTCGTTTGAACTGCTAAAGGGAGTTTTTAAATGGTTTTACTAAATTAAGAAGTTTTTATGAGTTTTTACTGTTTACTGCATTGTGTTGGTTTTACACTGCCTCGTTGTAGCATTTTGTTATGTATTTACGTGTTTTCTTATCTCTCAACTGCCTTTAATTTTATTACTTACTGAGTTGGCATACTCACATTACTCCCTGCACATCTGTATGCAGATTCAGGAGTCTCAGGTCACAGTAGCGAGGGTTGATTTGCTTCCAGCAGGCTGTTTGGAGTTGACTAGGTAGCTGCTCGGCGTTCGCAACCCAGTGCTTCTCCTTCCTACTTTTATTTCGTTGTCCTAGTTTCATGATAGACAATGTTGTCTTTTTCATACTCTTAGACAAATTTTAGATGCTCAAGACTTGTGACACCCCGATGTCGGGCTGTGTTTTATTTCCACCGTTGATATATTTTCACTTTATTTTGGGATTATCATTAATAATGATTTGATTATGAATCATTATATCTGTTAATTAAACTTGGGATTTGTATCTGCTGGCCTTGTCTTCATGAGGGGCGCCATCACGACCAAGTCTGGGTTTAGGGTCATGATAGAATTGCATCACGGGAACCGTACCGACGATCTACAATATATTTATTTTATTATTGTTTGATATTATGGTCGGATCACATGAAATGTACACCCGAATTAAGAATGATGTAACACGACTATGCCACGGGAACCAAACCCAAAGCCGTGATGATTTAATTACGCGCCTAAAACAAATTACAAATTTTCGTTTTTAAATCGTAATCATGTCACGCGAACGTGTACATAATCACGCTAATAAATGTAATACTGCCTAAAGCATTTCTTCAACGTTCAAGGATAAATTAACCTTTCCTAAGGTATTGAGAATAAGTCCGAACTGTACAAAATACATTGAATCCTAAATTGTTATGAATTTTGTTAAGAAAATTAGAATGACTATAATTAGAAACACTATGTCTTTCTTTTCTTTGGGTTTTATGATAGTTGTACATTGAAAGGGTATCAGGAATTAAGGACACCTAAATTTGCGGGGG
>MU787379.1:72782-103329 GCA_026770625.1 Nicotiana glauca
GGGGGGGGGGCGGCGGGGCATCACAGAAAGAACAAGTGAATGAAGATGGGCTAGCATCCAAGCCCAAGACATCAATTTTAAATAATGGCCACTCTATAGGCCAACAGGTCTAAAGGAACCCTCCTATGCTGGGCCACTCCAAACAAGGCCCAATTATACTTGCAAAATGCTAAGTGAAGCAGTAAACTCAATATAGAAACTGGGTTGATGAGAACAAGCCCACCTCAAATGGCTAAACATATAACAACAAAAGCAATTTAAAGAGCAAATTAAAAATTTACACATGATTATTCATAACATGAATTCAACTAAATCTCATACCAAAACAAGAATCATAATTTAACAACCTAGTTTAAAGGAAACAAAACAACTAATGATTCTATCAAAGTATGTTAAATACAACACTAAAGATTCTAATTGTACATTGAAATCTAACAATTTATGAATTACAGGAACTTCAGCTCTAGAATCATATCCACAGTATCTTTGGCAAAAAAGTAGATATTCTTGAATCACCTGTCCCCTGGTCCTTTCAAACATTTTGATTTTAATAGAGAAACAACCTTGGAGCTATTTCTATTGAATCACCTCATCACACGTGATAGCCAAATAACAACAAATTAGGATAATGTTAACATTAATCCAAAGGGCAGATTTTCGACACAAAAAAAAACCAACAGACATCAAAAGTCTTGCTAAAACTTGGTAAACATAACCTTAAAAGCTTCAAAGATCACAAAAGTAGACCACTTGAACAAATTCAAACAAGCAGCATATTAGATCTATTGAAGATGAAACAAAACAGGTAATGAACAATCCAGAATTCATTTATGATTTTGATTTGAGCAATGAAGGTAATCAAACATACCTTAAACAGCAGCAAGAACAACAAGAAAATAAATCTCTAAATTTGAGAAGCAAAGCTAGAAAATGAGTCAGCTAGAGCTCAATCAAACAGTAGCAAACAAGCAAAAATAAAGCTCAACACAACTTCCATCTAGAATTTGAAAGCAAGCTAATGAAAATCTTTGGTTATTTTTTATTGTTTCTTAAATCTCAGAGTTTTATTTTCGGAAAATTTTCTTTACTAGAGCGGAAGTGAAGAACAATGAAGAATTTTTGAACTCCGGAGGGTTTTTGTGTGTGAATTCTAAATTTTATATGGAATGTGAGGCCTCTTTTATAGAGTGTAGGAGTGTGCCTTTTTTTGTGGAAAAATCATAGAGGTGCGAGGGAATATTGTCAGCTGAAATTTAGGGATATGCCATCTTTTTTACAACAAAAATGGACAGCTATCCTATTTGAAGTTTCCAGATTTTTCACTCTTTAAACTTCTGAAAATTCATTCATTTTAAACCTAAAAAATTGACTTAATTTAATTATTTTATTACATTTAAATCCCTTCTAGATGATTCCTACATAAATACCTCAAAAGCCCTGATTTTCTGCTTTAGTTTGGGCCCCCTAACTTTTGTTATTACGCTTTCAAACCTTACAGTTCCAATTGACATTATAAATCAGCAATCAAACAATCAAAGATCAACATAAACGAACAACTAACTTAGAAATATTACTGAACTAATTAATAATTGACTGAATTAATCTTAAAAATATGTGATTAAACTAAACAAATCATGAAATTAACTGACAAGTAAATCATGCAAAAGCAGAAACAAAATAGATGCCTAAATCAACAAGTAAACTATTCCAGTTGTCCAAATTAACATAAAGTCGATTAAACTAATTCTATATGTTTACACTAAATTACTGAGTAACTAAACCTTATAATCATTAGGGCAAACAATCTGAAAAAGAAAATAAGAAGGAACTAAAGGGTCGTTTGGTTGAAAAGAAAAATAAGGAAGAGGAAAAATATGACGATCCGGCCCATTGTCACGTGAGTTACCGCCCCGTTTTTCCTTATTATGTTGTTTCATATTTCTATATCTGTATTAGAGTCTATCGGGCGAATTTGGATTGAATCTAGTTGAAAATAAGGCATATAGCCTCTTAGAATGAAGCTTGTTTCAGAAAAGTCAACCTGAAGTTGAATATGTAGTTAGAGGGCTCGGATATGAATTCCGGTGGTTCGATTAGCTTCGGGAGGTGATTTTTGACTTAGGGGAGCGATTGGAATTGAATTTGGAGGTCCGGTGTAGAAATAGGCTTGAATTGGCGAAGTTGGAATTTTGGCGGAATCCGGTTGATAGGTGAGATTTTGATCCGGGAGTCGGATTGAAATTCCGAGAGTTGCAGTAGCTTTGTTAGGTTATTTTGGATATGTCTGCAAATTTTCAGGTCATTCGGACATCGTTTGGTTGGGTTTTTTATTGAATGTTAGTTTCGGAAGTTATAGTTGAAACTTAGGCTTGAATCCGGCATGATTTGATGATTTTTGTGTTTAAGGATGTGTTTTTATGATTGTAACAAGTTCGTATGATATTTTGGAGTAGGTTGGTGATTTTGGTTGAGGTCCCGGGGGCCTTGGGATGATTTCGGGGGTTCAAACGGATCAATTTTAGCATATTGGGAGGTCTGATTGCTGCTGGTATATGTTGCAGAAGATTCCTCTATGCGATCGCATAGGTGTCATTGCGATCTCATAGAAGGATGGAAGAGGGGCCTGACTTTGTGCTATGCGATCGCGTAATAGGGGTTGCGATCGCATAAGTCTGAGAATTTCTTCTCTGCGTTCGCATGCATGTGAGTGCGATCGCGTAGTGTAATTGGGCCTGGGGTCCCTGGCAATGAATGGTTCTATGCGATCGAAAGGAATGGAGTGCGACCGCATAAGAGGAAATTTTGAGGTATTATATTTGTGCTATGCGATCGCAATATCAGGGCTGCGATCGCATAGAGCAATAACTGGGCGACAGAAGGGTTTTTAATATCATTTCAGTCGCGAACCCCTTCATATTTTCCTCCATTTTTGCACACCTTGAGAGCTAATTGATAGAATTTGAAGAGGATTTCATCGGGAAGTGATTGGAGATAAGTCTCTTAACTTAGAAACATCATTTTATTGAAGAATCAACACCTAAATTCATGAAAATTGGTAGAAATTGTGAAGAACTAGGGCTTGGTTTTTGGAAACGAATTTGTGGGGTTTGAAGGAGCATTTAGACTCCGATTTTGATAAATTTTATATGTACGGACTCATGGCGAGACGAGGATTCTGAAAATATAAATTTCGTAATTTTTCGAGAAACGGGCCCGGGGCTCGGGTTTTGGCAACTTCGTATTTTTGGGTGTTTTTTGAGTTATTTCGATTGGGTTATGTTCCATTGTCCTATTTTGATGTATTCCTATTGGTTTTGATCAGATTTGGCACCCGTGAAGGTCGATTATCGAGGGAAAGGCATTACGAACTAGTTTTTGAGCCGGTTCGAGGTGAGTAATAGATGTAGATGATGACCTGAGGGTTTGAAACCCCGGTATATCACATTGTGATGCTATATTGAGGCGAGACACGTACTCTACGGCGAGTGCGGGGTCGAATGTGATCGGGGACTATGGCTTAGTCTGCCCGAGTGATGTTGTATTGTGTTGTTAGCTATAAATTAGCTGGCAAACCTCCTACTTGGATGGTTATGGATATATTTGGGCTGCGTGACGGTTATTTGGATCCCGTGAGGATCGCTATCACTGTTTCTATGAATTATAGCATGTTTTCATGATATCAGCCCTGAGTTAAACACTGTCTAAATATGATTTGCAAATCCTGAGATTTTAAACATCTAAGTATAATTCTGATAATTGAAACTAAAAATGGTAAGTATGATTGTGCATTCATGATTATGCATGGATCGGGCTGCACGCCGCAGCGGTGTGATACTATATTGCGCTTGGGCTGTAGGAGCCCCTCCGGAGTCTGAACCCCCACAGTGAGCGCCGGATACCCATGGATCAGGCTACGCGCTGTAGCGATCATGTGCATTGCATTTATGCATTGATATATTTATCTGTTTTGACTATTTCTGTTAGCTGTTGTTACATTGTTAAACGTGTAGGAGTACTGTTCCTAGCTTTACTTTGTGCTATATGTTAGGATTTCTCACTGTCAGACATTATATATGTCTATTACCACTGAGTTGGAAGTACTCACTTTACTCTCTGCACCTTGTGTGCAGATTCAGGTACTCCAGGAGCTATCTGAGCTTATTGTTGTTCTTCCGGGCTATCACACGGAGTTGTCGAGGTAGCTGCCTGACGTCCGCAGGACCCGACCTCTCTCCTATTTTCTGTTATTTGACTTTTCCGCGTACTTCAGACTATGTTGTTTTACAGTATACTTTTGCTATTCTGGTAGAGGCTCTAGACTCATGACCCCCAGATCTTTGGGAGGTTGTTCAGTATTGTTGATTTTCGGATTTATGTCTATCTTCCAGTTATACTTCTAGTTTAAATGCTGTTAATGATTTTCAAACAAATGATTTTGAGTTTTATGCTCGGGTTGAGAGTGTAATTGGTCGGGCTTGCCTAGCAGTTGTGTTGGGCGCCATCACGACCGGGTTTGGGGTCGTGACAAAAAAGAAAGGAAAAGAAGAAAGATAACATAAAGTAGAGGAATTACCTACTGGTCTTCTGCGGACTGACGATGAAACTCCGGCCAAACTCCGGTGACTTACATACGAATTGAAATTAACAGCAATCGATAACAATCGATTAATGTGATTTTTAGCTTGAATCGAACCTTGGAGCTTTAAGAATGAAAAGAAAAGGAAACTAGGGTTTCTGGGAGGTTTTATATCTGATATTGGTGAAGATGGGTGGTAATTTTGGAGAAATGGTTATGGGGTTTGAGGTGAGGGGGAATGGTGATGGTCTGGTGAAGTTTTGGGCGTGTTTGGAGTGGCACCGCTGCCGTGGGCAATTTCCGGTGATGATGGGCGGCTAAGCTTCTGTGAGTTGAGAGAGACAGAGAATGAGAGTATTTTTAGGGGGGGGGGGGGGGTAGGGGCTAGTTAGAACAGTTAAAAGGGTTTGGGATTTCAGTTCCCAACCATTAGATCATAATTGATCGACAGTTGGGATTGCTGGGGGAGGAAAACGGGGTCGTTTGGTTTCAAAATGGGACTGGACCAGATTTTGGGTAATAGGGATTGGACTGGGGTGGCTTTTGATTTTAAAAATAAGGGTAAAAAACATAAGTAGGCACTATTCTAGAAAATTTAACATAAGCATAGCAGAAATTCATAATTAACAAAAGTGGCATTCATAATTAACAAAAATGGCAGCAACTTAACGTCTTTCACGACGGTTACAATTCTATTATGGCATCTAATCTTAACAATAGCATAATAGATTCCTAAATTAGAGGATGGAATCTATATATAATTAAAATCAAGGGATAAAAGCCTCTCAACAAGCCAAATGAAAAAATCTTATCACGACACATGTCACATTAAGACAATTCTCCTACATATTAGGAATCACACTAATAAGGAAATATAATTTAACTTTTAATAGGATTGTAAATACAGGTAATTTAGTGAAAATTTTTGGATAGAATTTTTTCTAAACCGTTCAGTTCACAAATTCAGTGCAAATTTTTGGAAAAAAAGTCCGAAACTGTTTAGTGCACAAAATCAGGGAAATTTTCTGTTTTGTTCTTCCGGAACCGTTCACTTTAGAAAATGTAAACCATATTCTCTATTTTTAATTTAAAATATTTTACAATCATTAAATGAACGTGGGTTGTCAACCTAAACCGTTCAAACTTTCTTTTACATATATAGATTTTATTTTATATTTGTATTAATTATTCTTGAAGAAAAAACCGTTCAAATTTCCTTTTATATATGTCATTTTATATTTATTTTAATTATTAATAAATGAAATTAATAGAACGTGTGGGAAAACGTTTTACTCCACAAAAATAGGTTAACAAATTTGATCTTCAATTAACCCTAAATTGTCTCTGCTACTGTCTAACCCACGATGTAGTCTACTTCCTACCAACTGCTCCTCAAACTGCAAAATTTATATTTCTTCCTTACCTATAGTTGCTTGATTTCTATGGTGTAGATTTTCTACGAAGATTTCAACATAACCTACGGATTAGTCAAAAGATGGCCGCTAAGTTTGATTTCATCAACGATATAACCATTTCAAAGATGCAATGGAAGTTGAAAGTTCGGGTTGTCCGTATGTGGGAAAAACCAGATCGTTTTAATCTTGGCTCTATATTCTCGATTGAATTGGTTCTACAAGATGAAAAGGTATTTTTAATATGTTATTGCGTTGCTAATTCTTTTTTGCTGTTTGAACTTTAAATATCAATATACATAAATTTGTTTTAATCTCATATTGTGATATTCAATATAGATAGAATTTTTTTGCTTTTTCACATTATCATATGAATATTTGGTTTAGTTGCAACTGTAAAACAAGTTTAGTGGCAATGGTCTGCCTCCTATTCCGTATAACTGTGGATACTTTCATGGAGAGTTTTCCCTTTGACAAATGCACGCAATTTATTAATTGTAAATTCGAAATAATGGTTATGGAATCACATTGACGGAAAGAAGAGCATATTAGTATTTTTTATACCTAATTCGTTTTTGCTGTTTGAACTTTAAATACTAATGTACATACATTTTTTTTTATCTTTCACATTGTTATATTCAATATAGACAGATTTATTTTGCTTTTTCATATTGTTCTATGAATATTTGGTTTAGTTGCAACTTAAAACAGGTTTACTGACAATGCTCTGCCTCCTATTTTGTATAACTGTTGATACATTTACAAGGAGTTGTATTCACAATTCTGTTTAAGTAGAATGCAAATTTTGTTTTAGTAAATTTGCATGACTGTCAAATCTGTATTTTTTCCTTTATTACTGTCACAAATTATTTTGTTTAACTGTACTGTTTAAAATTATAGTTAATATAAATAGAATTACTATAATAATTTGTAATATATTTATTTATTGTAATTTCTTTATAAGGCGATCATATACATGCTTCTATTGGCAAGTCTGTTTTGCATATTTTCAACAGAAAAATTAATGAGCATGGATTATATGTTATGGCGAACTTTATCCTTTGCCAAAACAGGGAGAGGTTCAACACCACAAAACATACATTGATGCTGACGTTTACTCAACGGACAACAGTGGCTGAAACCATTGATCCACTATTTCCAATGAATATCTTTGATCTCCGACCATATCATCAATTGATAAATAAAGTTGATGTCAACGAGAGTGAATTATTTGGTAATATTTATGTTTACTTTAATTTATTTTTACATATATTTTTTTTATACATTGATGCTACTTATTTTAACATTATTTTTTTTCTTTAGATGTTATTGGAGAAATTGTCAATTTTAGTGAGGTACAAACGCAAAAACAAGGTGAAATTAGTAGGAAGTATATGGATATCGAACTAGAAGATGATGAGTAAGAATAAACAGACAACCATTGATTAATGATAGATTTGATAAATAGATATACTAAACATTATACACTATTTCTATTGGACAGGAGGAACAAGTTATCTGCTACATTTTGGGGCGAATTTGTTGATGAAGTTATACCTCACCTTTTAAGTTCTAACAACCAGCGTATTATTGTTATTATGCAGCTCATAAAAGCCCATAAATTCCAAGGTAACACGTAACTATTAAATTTGACATTACTTTGTCTAACTTATTCATTACAGATTACTAATAATTATTTTTTGCAGATTCATATTCTGTGCACAACACTTGGAATACATCAAAGTTGTGGATTAATCCTACATTTCCTCAATCGGAAGAGTTTAAATCACGGTTACATATATTTACTCATGTATGTACCGTCATATCTATTTTTTCACGTATAGTTCTAACTGTAATCCTTATTTATAACTATAGATTAAATGATGTTCGGGATACTTGCTCTGAAAGGGTGACTCCAACCATCTCGCAACAAAGTTACTCCGTTTCGGATGAGTTAGACAAGGGCATTGTTGAAGTTAAAACAATTGCCCAATTAGTGGAGTCAATGCAAGTGAGTTAACTCTTTTTATCTTATTTCTTTGAATTTTTAGAACACCATATTTTGGGCAATTGTTTTGTTCTTATTATGAATATATGATCATTACTAGATGGAAACAGAAACATAAAATATATGTTGGTCTGCCCCTGTTCCACATTTTCTAAAATCTTACAGTCCCGTTTTACACACAATATATTGCAATTTTTTTAAGCATTTTGTCCATGCTAATTTATGGATGTCCTACTTTATATCTTCATATCTCATATGACATATTGGTTGAAATTTTTAATTTTTATAATATAAAGATGCAAATTACTTATTCTTAGTTTTGAGTTGCACATATACCCGCTCTGTATACGTCACGACCTAAAGTTTAATCATCTATTTAAACAGGAAGGTCCCTGTTGGATTGTTGCAAGTATAGAAAATTTAGAACTTGAAAAAGGATGGTCGTATGTCAGTTGCAAGAAGTGTTAAAAGAAGGTGGATAAAGTAGAAAATATTTTTCAATGCCCAAACCCTAAATATAAAAATGAAGATTACTCAGCACTTATTAGGTAAAAGCAGCAACTCTATTTGCTTAATTCTTAAAAAATGTACATTTATATCTTAAATGTTTGCTGTGCAATTAGGTACAAGGTTCAGGTTAGGGTAATGGATAGTACAGGATCTATTTCCCTATTTCCAACCATTGCCTCTTGACAGAAATGCCATACTTTGTAACTATATGTTAATTATATAGCATGAATAAACGATTCTAATATAAGTACACTACATTTTTTGTTTTCTGCATTTCGAAATTGCTGTTGTTTGTCTACCCATTTAACCCCCACGTTTTGCCACTCCCCCACAACCATCCTCACCTTCCAACCATCTCCTTCACATCTCCATTCACAAATGTTACCCACTTTCCCACTATACCAACTTCCAATTTATAGTCATCCCATAATTTTATAAACTCACTTCAAAATATACACGCTAATACAAGAATATTTGACAGAAAAAAGAAAGTTTCACAATACTACAAACATATTACGTACAAATTAGTTGTGAAAAATTTCGAAAGCATCAAATCTCTAAATTTTCACGCGATAACAACGGTATGATCTTTACTCCACTTTTTCCAGATTTTCAATGTACATAATTGTTCATTACAGAGTGTCTTTTTTTTCACTCCTTACAAATGAACCATTTTTCATAATTCATGTTTCTTAATCTCAGTTTTTCTTTATCGTAATTACCAAACGTCATTATTAATAATTATAATGGATTTTCCATGGCTCAAAAGCTATATCATTGTTCACCGACGACTTCCATAAAATTTTAATTAACTAAAAACTTATATCATTTATTGAATTTACTATTTTTTGTATTTCATTACTATTTTTTGTTGCAATATATGATATTTTTATTGACATGCATATATTAAATTGTATGTCATCTATTATAATTTACTATGTAGAAGTATATTTGTTTTGTCAATTTATTACTATACAAAATTACATTATCGTCCGTATCTATATACTTATATTCGAAGTAATATACTAACTTATATTATACTTTGTAGGTTAATAATCATAATTAACAACTACAATTTCATTTACCATACTGTTATTTTTCTTTTAAACGGAGTGGTTACATGTCCGAATTTGCTCAAAGTTATGAACTGCCTATTTTGGCTTTTAATTTTCAGAATTGTTCAATTTGTTTCACAATGTGTTATGATATCCTGTAATATGCATTTCCTATGTTATAACATTGACAAGTTGTAGCTTTTCTTATTGTTTCATTGCTCAAATTTCAGATATGGCTAAAAAAGTATACGATCGAATTACTCCAATTGCGAGTTCTCAAACTCAAGAAAGGCGACAACGTATAAGGGTACGCCATCGCAGGCATTATTCCTTTAACCATTCAGACTCAAAGACTGAAGTCATCAGGAATATTCCAAAGGCGATACAAAATAAGTTAAGAGATCGACGGGCTGAACGAAGAGAAAAAGAAAAGAAATTTAGAGAGCTCAAGCCTTCACTAAATCAACACATTGCAAATTATCAGCTAACTCGAGATTCGCTAATTGATGCTATTGAGCAAATGCAACTATCTAATTGGCATGCTTTAGCAATTTTAATAGATTCAGTTGGATAACCTTTAGGTAGTATTTTAACTGAAATTTACCACGAGTTTTGGCCAAGTGAACCTTTCTCGGTTTATGTTCTTATATTTGAAGCGGAGTGGGAGACCCGTCTGTACAACTATTTATAATTTTTTAAATTAACCAAAGTTTGTTATTTATTTACATGAGTAACTGTCATTTTAATATAATTTTTTTATAATAGTATTAGATTTAGTAAATAACATAATCGAATAACACTAAGTTATTCCTATATTACTAGAGTTGCTATGCCGCATATTTTTTCAACCATGACGAAAAATATAATGCTTTTTATACTCTTTATTACATGGAGAAATAGAGCAAATAGAGAAAATAAATATAATACTATATTATTGGTGAAGCTATTTATAGTATTCATGCCGAAATCACATGAAAAAATAGAGCAAATAAATATAATTTTAATTATTTTTGAATTGAGTTCGGCTTTTTATTGGGCTTGAAGTTTAAAACTAAATATAAGCGTGTGAGACCTGTACTTTATATTGGAAATGAAGTTGTGTACTTTATGATTCTTATCCAAAAAAATTAATGTTATTGTTATTTTGTACTCTTTGTATATTACGATAATAATTTATTTGCACCAAGTGTTTACTACATAATATTAAATACATTATATGTGATTACACATGCACTTCATTTACTTAGTCATTATTATAAACGCATACTTTTACTTAATTAACTCACTTAATCATAGTAAGTTAAGTTATATTTGAATCTCATTGCACATAACACAATATGTGAAAACAATTTAGTGTGGATAAAAAAAAATTTCATACCTTAGTTTCCTTATTATCAACGACTATGGCTCAAATGGTTTAAAATTTACAATTGATCAAATATATAAATATGAAACAGTCAACCAAGTAAGAAAATTATTTATTATAATTTTTTTCTCAACTATTTTCGCGCATCGCGCGGGTACTATACTAGTAATATATAATAACTTCAATCTTTTCCTTCCTATTTTTTAACTCAAAATATTACTTTCAAATATGTTTTACGAATAAAATACAATTAAGAAAAGATAATTGTATCCTAAACAAAATTAATATATAATCTCATATATTGAATTGATAATTTGATAGGATATATGTATCTAATTTGTAAGTATATCTGTATATTCATATATGTGATCCCTTATATATCGATATATTTTGTATTTAACAATTGCATATTAAAATTATATATTATCCGGTATATTTAAAATAGAAGAAGACATGTAAGGTATATATGTGATATATATATATTTTAAAACTATTTATGGATGGTATAATAGAATATTTTTAGTGAGTATATATATATATGACTTGTCTGCAAAATTTAAAGTCAATCGGACGTGATTTGATAGGTTTAAATATCGAAAATAGAAGTTTGAAATTCTAAAGTTCATTAAGCTTGGATTGGAGGTCGATTCATTATTTTAGCGTTGTTTGATGTGATTTGAGGCATCTAGCAAGTCCATAATGTGTTTTGGGATCGGTTGGTATGATTGGTTGGGATCCCAGGGAGCCTCGGGTGAATTTTGGGTGGTTAACAGATCGAATTTGGGTAAAAAGCTGCTGCTGGTTGCTGGTATCTGGTTTCCTTCTTCGCGAACGCGAAGAGAGTCTCGCGAACGCGAAGAGGAGTAGATGGGGGTGCTGAGTTTAGCCTTCACAAATGCGAAAAAGGCTACGCGAACGCGAAGAAGGTAAGGGAGAGCTTGGCCCAAGGCCATTTGGTCTACGCGAACGCATAGAGGGTAACGCGAACGCGAAGGGTCTGGGCAGCTGACCTTCGCGAACGCGGTCTGCGGGTCGCGAACGCGTAGAAGGAGTTTTCTGTGCCTGGGGTCATTGGCCTATGCGAACGCGAAGCCTGGTACGCAAATGCGAAGGGGCTGGGTAACTGGCCTTCGCGAACGCGAGAGACAGGCAACGAACACGAAGAAGGGCGGACCTGACTGGGCAGAATGTTTAAAAATCGGGATTTGGGTTCGTTTCACCATTTTTCTTTTGGCTTGGGCGATTTTTGGAGCTTTTGAAGAGGGGTTTCCATCATTCATCACGAGGTAAGTAATTTGTGCTAGTTTTGAGTTAAATATAAGGTTTATATATGGATTTAGACATGAAAAATTGTAGAAGAACTTGGGGTTTGAGGAAAAATCTAGAAAATTAGTATTCTTAGATTTTGACAACGATTTTGGGTATGAAATTTAGAGAAAATTATATATTTGAGTTCGTGAAGCTATGGGTAAACTTATTCTTCGAAAATTTTGGAAATCCGGGCATGTGGGCCTGAGGGCGTTTTTGTTAACTTTCCGATCGGGGTTAGAAATTGTTATAAATTGGATTAATATGAGTAGTTTATCATATATTAATGGATTTACGTAATCATTGGCTAGTTTTGGAGTGTTGTGCATCAATTAGAGTCTTCGGAAGGGCGTGGAATGTCGGTTATGGATCTTCGGAGCAAGGTGAGTCTCCTTTCTAACCTTGTAAGAGGGAAATGTCCCCATAGGTGAATTAATTGGTTATATGCTCCTATTTGTGGGGGTTACATACGCACGAGGTGACTTGAGTCCGTGCATAGATACTATTATGTTTAAGTCTGTGTAGTCTAGGGCCCAAAAGCATATATACTTTGTATATTTGTAATCTTATCGATAGCTCGAATTGCTTAAACCACATCGAATTAATAAATCCATTCTCAAAAGGATTTGACTTCTTTTCTTAAATTGTTAAAAGAGAAAGTGGCTTTTATTTGAATAATTATTCCCCGATAAATTCTTAATTGGCTATTTGAGCATGTATTTTTATGTGTACCTGCGTCGCATGAATGATTCGCGAGCAGGGTGATTGTTTATTTTATGTTGACCGCATCGCATGGATAGTTCGCGAGCGGGGTAATAGATGCATCTATGGTTCGATCCTTTCGATCCTCGGTAGTGCTCAGTTTACTTTTATGTTGGATCGGGCCGTACGTCCTACGGTGATTATTTGCACATGCTGGTATTGCTGCCTTGAACTTATTAAAGTTGTTATTGCCTCTACATGGCTTGAGAAAATTTGGATAATAAAAAAAAGAATTTTGAAAATTTCTTATAAAAGAAATAATTGTTTACTTGTTTCCTTCTATTTGATAAAAATCATGTCTATAGAAATCCAGGATTTAATGTATTATTGACATCATTATTGGATCACTAGTAAGTGTCGAAGTCGACCATCTCGTCTCTAATTCTTCGAGATTAGACGCGATACTCATTGAGTACACGTTGTTTTCATACTCATACTACACTTCTGTGCATTTTTGTTGCACAGGTTCATGTGTTGTTAGTGGCCTATTGGACGTAGCAGCGCAGATGATTCTGGGACTAGGTGAGTTGCATTGTTCGAGGCGACCCGCAGCTAGTATAGTCCCTTTCCAGCATAATATATTTACTTTCTGTCCACTGTATTCTGGACGGATGTTATATTTTTTTCTATTTTAGTAAATGCTCATGCACTTGTGACACCGGGTTCTGGGAGGATTTTGAAATATTTTGTAGTAAATGCCTATTATTTAATTTGAATTGAATCAGTTATCTTTTTTTTTATTTATAAAAATTGAAGGAAAAGCTTAATTTTAAAGATTGTTAAAATGAGAACTTCAACAAGTAATTTAGTTGGCTTGCCTGACAGAGGTGTCCGGCGCCACCACAACCCTTAGTGGAGTTTGGGTCGTGACATTATGTATGTTTGATCTCACCAAACAAATTACCATATATGCGACATTATATTATTTAGTAAAATTGCACTAATATTATTGAACTTGGCATACACGTACAACGTACGTATGGAGAAACTAGTGTGTGTATATATATATACACACACTTTATGTATGTAGTTTCAACACATTATAAATTATGTATAACGATATTATATACTCTCATTAAGATAATAATATACGTTGAAGTATATCAGGTATAATTGAATTGGTAAATAAATTAAACACATTTAAACTTGATAAGAGATATTTTCGAAGTGGTGGCCAGGGAAGAGTTTTCTGCTGGTTGAAAATCTTTTTAGACCGAAAGCAATTTTATGCTTAAATAAGATGATTATGAGGTAAATTTTAAAAATAAGATGAGAGGAGAGAGTATGAAAATAAAAGGCAATCCCATAATTCTTTTTTGGTCGAAAAGATGTAGTTATATTATAGATAATCAAACATGTACAGAAAAATAGTAAAGAAGATGCATAAGAGGCATCATAGTTACTAAGCTAGAGTTTGCTTCCAAGGCCCCCGTATGGGTACCATTAGTAGTGGAGGAGTTAGAACTAGATAAAACACTACTACTAATGTCACGACCCAAAATCCACCGAGGATCGTGGTGGCGCCGGACACCACTGCCAGGCAAGTCAACCAAATTTCTTAATTAACTTCCAATTTTTGTATTGTCTAAAACCATTTTTCTTTATACATTAAATAACGAATAATAAAATTTACAGAAATAATCGCAAAGTCTTTAACAAAACATAACATTTAGTAATCCAAAAATCCTCCTAGAACCCGGTGTCACAAGTGCATGAGCAATTTCTAAGAAATAATGTAATAAAACAATCATATGGATTACAATATTGGACAGAAATAAATACAGAAAATTGAAAGAGACTCTGCTGGCTGCGAATCGCCTCGAGAAGTGCAGCTCATCTAAGTCTCTGTGTCATCCGTGCTGCTGCGCCAATTAGGCCACTAGAGATGCATACGCCTGCGCAACAAAATTGCACAGAAGTATAGGATTAGTAAGAAAATAGTGTGTACTCAATGAGTATCCCGTATAATCTCGAAGAAGTAGAGACGAGATGGTGACTTCGACACTTACTAATGGTCCAATAATGATATATCCATAATATATTAAATCGTGAATTGTTTTATAAACATAATTATAATTCAATGGGTTGAAGCAAATAAACAATTCTTTCTTTTATAGGAAATTATTCTTTTTCATCATTTATACATATATTCTTAAGCCAGAAAGAGGCAGCAACAACTTTAATAAGTTTCAGGGCAAGCAATACAAGCATACGCAAATTATGTCGAGGTCGACGGCCCGCTCCAATAGAAATGTAAACTGTGCACTGCCGAGGGTCGAACGGTGCGAACCATTGATGTATCAATTTAATCTGCCGAGGCGTTCGGCCCGCTCCAAAATTAAATACACACAGACAGTCAATCAGGAGTCCACACGGACCAATTATCCAAGGAAAGTAAATCCTATTTTAACCATTTAAAAAAAAATGAAGTTTAATATTTTTAGAAATTTATTTACTAATTCAATGTGATTTAAGCAATTCAAGTTGTCAATAAGTTCACAAATAATCCAAGTATAACATGCTCTTGGGTCCTAAACTACCCGGACAATAGCATAATAGTAGCTACGCACGGACTTTCGTCACCTCGTGCTCACGTAGCCCTACAATTAGGAGCACATAACCAATTATTTTTACCTATGGGGACAATTCCTTCTTACAAGGTTAGAAAGGAGACTCACCTCGCTCCGAAGGTCCATAGTCGGCATTCCACGCCCTTTCGAAGACTCGTATCGATGCACAACGCTCCAAAACTAGCCAATAATTATGTAAATCCATTAATATATGCTAAGAGGCACTCATTATAATCCAATTTATATCAATTCCTAACCCCGATCGAAAAGTTAACGAAAACGCCCTCGGGCCCACGTGCCCAGACTTCCAAAATTTTCGAAGAATAAGTTTACCCATAGCTTCAGAAACTCAAATATATAATTTTCTCTAAATTCCATACCTAAAATGATGGTCGAAATCCAAGAATACTAATTTTCTAGGTTTTCCATCAAACCCTTGATTTCTACCTATTTACATGCTAAAACACATACAAAATTAATATATTTAATTCAAGATATGTGGGGTTAGCTTACCTTGTCGATGATGATGAAACACCCCACTTGAAGCTCTCCAAAATCGCCCATACCATCGAAAAATGGGTGAAATAAACTCAAACCCCGATTTTAAAACACCCTTCTGCCTCCAGCAGTTTCCGCATCTGCAGTCCTAGGACTGCTTCTGCGGTTCCGTAGGTGCAGCCACTCCACCGCATTTGCGGTCCTTCCCAGGCCCCTTATTTTCGCTTCTGCGATTTCTCCAGGTCCCGCATCTGCGAAAATATGACCGCATCTGCGGCCCCTTCTCTTCTAGCCAAAAACCGTATCTTCAGTTGAAGTGCCGCATCTGCGGTCCAAAAATTGCAAATGCGGTTATGACAGCAACCAGCAACTTCAGCCTTCTAAAAATTCCATTTTCGATCCGTTAACCACCCGGAATCCACCCGAGGCCCCCGGACCTCAACCAAACCTACCAACCAATCCCAAAACACGTTACGAACTTGCTCGAGGCCTCAAATCACATCAAACAACACAAAAATCATGAATCGGCCTCCAATCCAAACTTAATGAACTTTAGAATTTCCAACTTATACTTTCTATACTTAAACCTATCAAATCGCGTCCGATTAGCCTCAAATTTTGTACACAAGTCATATTCGACATTACGGACCTAGTCCCACTTTCGGAATCGAATTCCGACCCAATATCAAAAAATTTCACTTCCGGTCATACTTCTCAAGAACCTTTAAATTTCTATATTTAGCCAAATGGCTCCAAAATGACCTACGGACCTCCGAATTCACTTCCGATCGCGCTCCGAACTCCAGAATCACCATACGGAGCTATTCCCAGACTCGGAATCCCAAACGGACATCGATAACACTGAAATGCACTTCAAGCCAAACTTATGCAATTTCTTCCAAAATGCTAACTTCCACAATAGGCGCCAAAATACTCCCGGATTTTCCTAAACTTGGACCGGGCATATGCCCAATTCCGAAATCATCATACAAACCTGCTGGAACCTTCAGATCCCGATTCTGAGGTTGTTTACTCTAAAATCCAATCTTAGTTAATTCTTTCAACTTAAAGCTTCCGAAATGAGAATTCTCTTCCCAAATCAACCCTGAATCTACCGAAATTCAATTCCGACCACGCGTACAAGTCAAAACACCTGAAATGAAGCTGCTCATGGCTTCAGACTGCTAAATGACGTGCTAGAGCTCAAAACAACCGATCGGGTCATTACATTCTCTCCCACTTAAACATACATTCGCCCTCGAATGTGATGAGAACTACACTGAAGTAGTCTGAAATCACTGTTTAACTTCTCATGAACCTTCCCGTGCTACCACAACTGAGTTGAGCACATCAGCTCGATCAATTCTGAAGATATTCCCTTTTATTCAAGCAAATAAGCCTTAGAGCCCAATTCTAGCATCCAGAATTCTATGGCCCGGCCTGTTTCCAACATAAGATCACCATATCAATCACTACACGCTATACCCAAACATGGCTGCATAACTTTGCTGAATTCATAACTAGCAACACTTTACTCACCGGACCATAATAACATTTTCTGATCAACTTAGTCAGAATTCCACGAATCTCATGCTCCCATTGCACCCCATGACATACACAGGTCTTATTCTAACTCTTACAATGCCGCCACAACGGAAGAAATATGCAGAAATTCATAATCAACTGTCGAGTCAACCAATCATTGAGTCTATACTTATGACAAGAAATATTACCTCATTTTGAACCAAATAGTGATATTTGCTCCTTAATATATTTCACGTAATCAGATTGCACTGATCATAAATCCAACAATCTCGTCTCACCCAGTACGAACTGCTCAAGCAATAAGCCACCCCGACATGACCAAAAGTCTCATATGATTCCACACTGTGCCAATAGGCTACCAATTAGAATGCGATACAAAAAGAAAAATGAGCTCTTAAAAGGAAATTTCAATTACCCCGCTCACGAATCATACATGCGACGCGGGCGCACAGCTAATATGAGCTTCTTTCAGAAAATAGGAAACAGAACACAATAAACAGATATGGGGAACTATACTGAACATCACACATTATGGCGCGCAACCTGATCCGAGCAATCATAACCATGGCGGTGTGCCACCAGATCCACACAACATAACCATGGCGGCGTGCCACCCGATCCAAATAACATACACATGGCGGCGTCCACCCGATCCACAAATGGAACTCACAAAAGGAGATGTACATCGAGTAAATTGCTTGTACAACAAAATACTGAATATCAGTCACAAACACGCTAAGTGTATAATACTATTCCCTGGGGAGACATATAACGCTATAATCCACAAACGCGAGCACAACTGAAATGCGATATTCTGAATCTCAAGAGCCATACTACTCATATAACCTCATCTCTATGTGGAACATCCATACACAAGAAATTCACCAAGATATCACACAACTCGCACGACGCAATACATCATTACACGAAATAGCTGACAATAAAATAACACCCCGACTCCCTTCCATAAGGAGCGTATTGCTGAGATGTACACATCTGGCCAGATATAAAGCCCCTGTTCACATTTAAATCCATCCACTGATTTCAAGCCGATTTCTGATTGCACCAACTAGGCTAATAACCTTTCAAAGGTCCACAATAACTCCCCTTTTCTCATAACACAAAAGAACAACCCTCATAACTGGAGCGAACCTCCACAGTCCATAACCCAATAAACAGGGTGCCCTCCAGGCATAAATTCTCAAATTAATGATATTACCACAATCCTCATACTTGGTTTAAATCTTTAATCAATCAGGTGACTACATGTCACACTTATACAATCTTTCTATGGGACACGCTCCCACAACCTTCCGAAATAAATAACGGGTCCGCACATCCAAAACACCGACTGCAATAATGCTAAAAAGCGATCAAGAATCCTTAACCAAGATGTAAAGCCTTTTTTCACAAAACATCGATCTCAGGTGATACTGATAACAATACCAACTCACCTTAAACATCGAAACTCCTTTCCTGCTTATCCGAGCTCGTGACATCCTTGTCAGCACCGTGTTGCAACCTTAGTCCTCACTTCAAATTCCATACCACTCACTGCACCCAACGTGCCAATAAAAGCTTTTCACTGGACTCACTTCAGGATAACCATAGCAATACACAGGTAAATTCTCATAACCGTGGTATAGGCAAACATCTAAGTAGTGGTCTAAGCCACCATAGCCCTTCCGGGATCCGCCTACACATAACAGGCCATAACAGAAGAGTGCTTCTGAACGACATTAATTACGGCAACCGACAAGCCCCACACGTACCGCCACAAATCACATGCATAACTTGGTCACGCTGAAGGAACTGACCTCTACCACCAATACGCCAACTCAACTGTGGTTAACCAATATATCTTCCTTTGATTTACCCCGATTGCGTTAGTAATAACAACAAATCCTTCCAACACATAACACACTCCATCCGCACTTACCCCGAGTGACCTGGAACCGCGAGACCATGCTGTCTCAAATCCCATGAACCATTCCATACTTTCCCTGTGCGCACATTCGCACCCTCAACTGATATGCCCATTCTACTATTCCTTCTATGAATCTGAAGTCCTTTCTCATCTTTCTCCCAAGTGCTACACTGCAATTCAAAACATCATAGAACATTCTGGGCTTCCACTCATAAGTTGCTGCAAAAGCTTGATTCTTAACTGTATTTATAGGCTCGAAATCATTAGGCACCATACTTTACCTCTTTTTGAATCCATTAAGACCGTTGCTGAGAACCACCCGCTCGGAATTGGTCCTGAATATAATCAACTCCATAAATCTTATAACACATGAATACCCTCTCGATGAGGCACCTGGCGGAATCACTCCCCTCGAAACCCTGCATCCATACAATGCATAAGTCCTGAATCCTTCCCCAAGTCTGAACATGAGCCAATAAGGCCAACCATAGCACCCTTTAACAATTCCTTTGCTCAAATCACCACTTATGTTCTTTTCCCGTAGTCGAAATAACCCAGAAATATGCTATCAACCAGAAAACCTCACAAGTGGTTAACCATGAAATCCAATCCTAAGCAGTGGGACTCTCTCACTTAGCTTGAAGCCACTATTACACAACTCTGGAACTCACCGGGATTCCTTATCTCTTATTAACATAACCTTGCACAATCAACCGCCTAAATTCTCGGATTCTTTCTGTAAAACCCCTTTTTTTAATACTTTGAATCATCAACAACAATCGCACGACCGATCCCTTTGCTGCATATTAGCCCATACTTCCAATTAAACCCGTAGACTTCAATCGCCAGCCATTAAAATCCCAAATCATTCCAAACTCTCCTTAAGGTGCATAATCATCCTACCACCAAGACCATATGCAAAATCCGCCACTCTTCCACTTTGGGCCAACTCACTTCTTTAATTAACTACTTGACCTTTACATCATACACCTGGCCTTCTAGGAATTTTAGCCACCGTCTGACACTTTCCACACAGCTTTCCTCATCCTTTGCTACTCATTTGTTGCCTTAATAAAATCTATCTTCGTAGCACTTGAATCCACAAATCTCTACTAACTTTAAATTTTGCAGGAGATCATCTCTCTCGAGCTGCCAATATTATAAATTCCAATTCAACGCTGAAGCACCTTGCCTCGCGACATCTAACAGTCAGTTCTTCAATACTGACCTGCAATATCCTGCTCTAAAGGCGAATTGTAGCAGATCATAACACCCGCGAATCTAGTACATTCAATAAGGACAACAACACCTCATCATAGAAGAAAATTCCGGAACGCTAGCAAATATCGAGTTTCGATACCTTGTCAACCCAAACCTGAACATTCTCTGCCTGATTGCTTCTCCCCTGCCGGGAATAAAATACTGAATCTATAGATCATGCGCTGAGTAAACCTCCCTTCAAGCCATCCACTGCCCCGACACGTAGGCAAATATCCTACCATCAAATCAATACTGCAGAACAATAGTTCATAAGCATCATGGCAACTTGTGCCTAGCCTCAAAGCTCTCTGAAGTATTGCTATTGAGCCGAAACAGCAGAATATCCTTCCACAAGACGACGATGATAGTCCAATCAACTATACCGGGAGAACATCCCGCACCACATCCGTAGTGCCATTACAATTCTTCAATTCTCAATTTATAACCAGTAGTTCGCGTTGTGTAAGATTGAATAGGAAGGAAGCAAGGGCCTAAGGCTCAAGGAATCAAATCGCACGATGAGGAATCAAGAATGGAAGTTCTCATAACAGCCCAAAATACTTAATTAACTTCCAATTTTTGTATTGTCAAAAATTATTTTTCTTTATACATTAAATAACGAATAATAAAATTTACAGAAATAACCGCCAAGTCTTTAACAAAAAATAACATTTAGTAATCCAAAAATCCTCCCAGAACCCGGTGTCACGAGTGCATGAGCAATTTCTAAGAAATAATGTAATGAAACAATCGTCCGAAATACAATATTGGACAAAAATAAATACAGAAAACGGAAAGAGACTCTGCTGGCTGCGGATCGCCTCGAGAAGTAAAACTCACCTAAGTCTTCGTGTCATCCGTGCTGATACGCCCAATAGGCCACTAGAGATGCATATGCTTGTGCAACAAAAATGCATAGAAGTGTAGTATGAGTACAAAAACAACGTGTACCCAATGAGTATCCCGTCTAATCTCGAAGAAGTAGAGACGAGATGGCGACTTCGACACTTACTAATGGTCCAATGATGATATATCCATAACATATTAAATCGTGAATTTTTTTATAAACATAATTATAATTTAATGGGTTGAAGCAAATAAACAATTCTTTCTTTTATAGGAAATCTTTCTTTTTCATCATTTATACATATATTCTTAAGCCAGAAAGAGGCAGCAACAACTTCAATAAGTTTCAGGGCAAGCAATACAAGCATGTACAAATTATGCCGAGGTCGACGGCCCGCTCCCACAGAAAGGTAAACTGTGCACTGACGAAGGTCGAATGGCGTGAACCATAGATGCAAATATTTAATCTGTCGAGGCGTTGGACCCGCTCCAAAATTAAACACACACAGACAGTCAATCAGGAGTCCACACGAAGCAATTATCCAAGGAAAGTATATCCTCTTTTAAACATTTAAGAAAAATGAATTTTAATCCTTTTAGAAATTTATTTACTAATTCAATGTGATTTAAGCAATTCAAGCTATCAATAAGTTCATAAATAATCCAAGTATAACATTCTCTTGGGTCCTAAACTACCCGGACAATAGCATAATAGTAGCTACGCACGGACTCCCATCACCTCGTGCGCACGTAGCCCCCACAATTAGGAGCACATAACAAATTATTTTTACCTATGGGGACAATTACCTCTTACAAGGTTAGAAAGGAGACTCACCTCGCTCCGAAGCTCCATAACCGGCATTTCACGCCCTTTTGAAGACTCGAATCGATGCACAACGCTCCAAAATTAGCCAATAATTATGTAAATCCATTAATATATGCTAAGGTACTCATTATAATCTAATTAATAACAATTCCTAACCCTGATCAAAAAGTTAACGAAAACGCCCTCGGGCCCACGTGCCCGAATTTCCAAAATTTTCTAAGAATAAGTAAACCCATAGCTTCACAAACTCAAATATATAATTTTCTCTAAATTCCATACCTAAAATCATGGTCGAAATCCATGAATACTAATTTTCTAGATTTTCCATCAAACCCTTGATTTCTACCAATTTACATGCTAAAACCTATTCAAAATTAATATATTTAACTCAAAATAGGTGGGGTTGGCTTACCTTGTTGATGATGATGAAAAACCCCACTTGAAGCTCTCCAAAATCGCCCATACCTAGAGAAAAATGGGTGAAATGAACTCAAACCCCGATTTTAAAACACCCTTCTACCTCCAGCAGTTTTCGCATCTGCGGTCCTATGACCTCTTCTGCGGTTCCGTAGGTGCGGTGGAGTCTGCGGTCCTTCCTAGGCCCATTATTTTTGCTTCTGCGAGTTTTCCACCACAGGTGCGGTCCAGCATCTGCGAAAATATGACCTCATCTGCAGTTGAAGTGCCACATATACGGTCTAAAAATCGCAGATTCGGTTATGACAACAACCAATAACCTCAGCCTTCCAAAAATTTCATTTTCGATCCGTTAACCACCCGGAATCCACCCGAGGCCCCCGGGACCTCAACCAAACCTACCAACAAATCCCAAAATACATTACGCACTTGCTCGAGGCCTCAAATGACATCAAACAACACTAAAATCATGAATCCACTTCCAATCCAAATTTAATGAACTTTAGAATTTCCAACTTCTATTTTCGATGCTTAAACATATCAAATCACGTCCGATTGACCTCAAATTTTGCACACAAGTCATATTCGGCATCACGGACCTAATCCAACTTTCATAATTGGATTCCGACCTCAATATCAAAAAGTCCACTTCCGGTCAAACTTCTCAAAAACCTTCAAATTTCTATCTTTAGCCAAATGGATCCAAAATGACCTACGGACCTCCGAATTCACTTTCGATAGTGCTCCCAACTTGAGAATCACCATACGGAGCTATTCCCAGACTCGGAATCCCAAACAGACATTGATAACACTAAAATGAACTTCAAGCCAAACTTATGAAATTTCTTCCAAAATGCTAACTTCCACAATAGGCGCCAAACGCTCCCCGATTATCCTATACTCGGACCGGGCATGCGCCCAAGTTTGAAATCATCATACGGACCTGCTGGAACCTTCAAATCCCGATTCCGAGGTCGTTTACTCTAAAATCCAATCTTAGTTAATTCTTTCAACTTAAAGCTTCCGAAATGAGAATTCTCTTCCCAACTCAACCTTGAACCTCCCGAAATTCAATTCCGATCACGCGTACAAGTCATAACACCTAAAATGAATCTTCTCATGGCTTTAGACTGCTGAACGACGCACTAGATCTCAAAACGACCGGTCGGGTTATTATAACTAATACTAGGTAAAAGACTACTATTACACAAAGCAGTTGTAGTAAAGAGCGATTGTGTTGAAGTACTGGAGTTAGTTGTAATTAGTCTTATTTGTAATGTATTGTTATGATCTTGTTGATAAGAAGCATTTGCAAGAGATGGTGGTCTTCCAAAAAGTATGCAGCTCTCCTGTGCATGCACGGCTCCATATTTGCTAAACTATCTGCAACTCAATTTTGCTCTCTGTAGATGTATCGTAGATGAGGGCTATCTAGCCGTAGGAGTAATAACCTGCAATCGTTAATAAGATTAGTGTAGTGCATGGTAGTTGAGTTAAACATATCAATTATTGCATGCGTATCTATCTTAATGACGAGGGTTTGAGATGCTGTTGCACAATAATTTTCAGCCCCATGAGTAGTGCAAGAAGTTCTGTCTGAGCACTTGTGCCTGGATTGGATTTTCATGCAAACCCCGTGATCCATTTGCCTTGTTGATTTCAAAATATTCCACCAATACCATATTTTTGCTGATTAGATGAGCAAGACCTGTCACAACCCATTTTTCCATAATAGGTCATGATGGCGCCAGACTCCGTTGTCAGGCCAGCCAACGCGAAAGTATAAATAAGTTCTCATTTTTACCTTTACCAAAAACTAGGCATAAAAGATTTTTTTTTCAAAGACAAGGCTAAAGCCAAGAGTGATAACACTATAAGAAATGTAGTTATACAACCCAAAAAAATAAATGTCTACTAACATGTGTGCCAGAACCTGGTGTCACAAGCTACGGGGAACTAGTAAAATATACACAAAAGAGTGATATACTATCCTACTGTCTGAATCAGGATAGACAGAAACAAAAACAAAATACAAGGAAAGACTTCTTCGGCTGCGGATCGGCATAAAGGAGAAGCAGCTCACCGTAGAGGTCTCAAGGGTGCTCACTGATGCGCAACAGAGTAGTGTCCAGATCCACCTGCCTCAAATCCTGTACATTTAAGTACAGAAGCATAGCATGAGTACATAAACAACATGTACCCAGTAAGTATCCCGCCTAACCTCGAAGAAGTAGAGACGAGAGGTCGACTTGATACTTATTAAGGTCGAGAAATAATGAGAATCATTTAAACAAGCAGGTACAACTCATGTCATAAATCTTCCAAGTATGGAATGGAAATTCTTTCTTTAACCTCTCATAAAGTGTGTCCATTCATATTCAAATATTTAAGCAAATCTGAAATTTTAACCACAAGTAGAAGCTATATAACTCATAGACAAATAACCACCAAGGAACATACGGCCCGATCCAACAGAAAAGTAAATGTGCACTGCCGAGGGTCGAACGGCTCGAACCATAGATGCATCTATTACCCCGCTCGCGAATCATTCGTGCGATGCGGTAAAATATAAATTACAACCACCCCGCTCGCGAATCATAGATGTGATGCAGGTACACATAAAATACATGTTCTTCCAAGTACAAATCAATTCTTTTTTAATAATTCCAGAATAAATGAAATTGAATCCCTTTAGAATTTTAGAGTCCAACTCGTTAGGATCTAAACAATTCAACAGCCAACAAGGTTACATATATTTCACGTATAACATGCTTTAGGATCCTAGACTACCCGGATTGTCATAAAATCGCTACGTACGGACTCTCGTCACCTGGTACGTACGTAGCCCCCGCATGTAAAGCAATTTGGTTAATTATTATACCTATGGGACATTTCTCTCTTACAAGGTTAGAAAAGAGACTCACCTCGCTCCAAAGTGCACTCTCAAAGTCCAAGAACGAGCCCAAGCCCTTAATTCGAAGCAGAACGATCCCAAACTAACCATACGAAGTAAGAACTAGTCAATAAAGGCTCACAAGGTTGAATTCTAACTATTTAAGTGATTTCCCAACCTTTCCCATAAGTTTCCTAAATTCCGGCCCCGGGCCCACATGCTCGGATTCCGTGATTTTTCGAAAGAAGTTATTCTCTATCACCTAAGGATCACAAATATATGATTTCTTGTTCATTACATGGCAAATTACATGATTTAATCTTAGTTTTTATTAAACCCTAGGTCTAGCTCTAACCCCTTGATTATACTTAATTTTTAGTGTTAAATCTACCTAATATTTATGTATTTGAACTAAAAGTGAGTGGGGATTACTTACCTTGCAATGTTATGTTGAACCCTCCTCTTTGGAATCACCAAAATCGCCTAAGTGTTGATGAGAAAATCATAGAATGGCTTTGGGTTCGAATTAAATGAACCCTTCTGCCCAGCTATTTCTGCTTCTGCGGTCAAGAAGCTGTCCCGCATCAGCGGAATTTGAGCTGCTTCTACGGTTCCAAGCAAGATGGGCAAGACCGCTTCTACAGTCCACGGTTCGCAAAGGCGGGACCGCTTATGCGGTCCCAAGGCCACTTCTGCGGTTCTCCCACACCTGAGCCCTTTTCGCTTCGGTGGTCCAAGAGCCGCAGAAGAGGTTATGACAGAAGCAGCAGTTCTTGGTTCTTTTCAAATTCTAACTTCGCTCGAACCTCGACCATTTGACGCTCGGGGCTCCCGAGCCCCGCCCGAATACACCGACAAGTCTGAAATTACGAGGCGGACCTACTCAAACCCTTGAAACACTAAAAACAACGCTAAATCGAGGAATCAACCCTAAAACCAAATGGATCAAATCATTGAATCTTCAAGTTCTAAATTTCCTTCTAACGGGTCAAAACACCTTTAAACTACTCGGATTGACACCGAATTTTACGGGTAAGTCGTAACTGATATTTTAGAACTGTACCAAGTTTCAGAACTAAAATCCGTGCCCGATACCTAAGAAATCAATGATTATTTAGTTTATTTAATTCCTTAAAACTCTAAGTTAACAATTTCACAGAAAAAATCACTACTCGGGCTAGGGACTTCGGAATTCGATTCCGGGCATACGCCCAAGTCCCATATTTTCTCACGGACCCTCAGAAATTGCCAAATTAGGATTCCGGGTCTATTTCCCCAAAATGTTGACCGAGGTCAAACTTGACCTTTTTAAAGAGACTTAAAGAAGCAACTAGGCTTATTCTTGTTCAAAACTCTTCTAACTTCCGAACTACCCATCCCCGCAAGTCATAAATTAGCTAAAGCAAGTGCGGAAAGTATTATTTAAGGGAACGGTGTTCGAAAATACAAAACGACCAGTCGGGTCGTTACAAGACCAATCATTGTTTAGTTTATAAGTATTAATGTTTGGGGAATGCCATTTTAATCCGATGATTTGTGTCGTGTGTTAACTAATTAACTGTCACATACTCTTTGCAATATGCTAATTATATAAAAATATCTGCTATTTATGGAATAAACAAAATTTGATATTATTTTCTTAAATGATTTTAAAAAAATGCTTAGCCGGGTAGTTTTCTCTAAAAATAATTGGGCTGGCCCAAAACGCCCCCTTTTCCTTTTCTTTATTTTGTTTCCTCTTCTTTCTTTTCTCTTATTTCAAATCCAGAATTAATTAATCAAAAACTAGATTAGGTCCTAAATCAAAACCTAATTTCTGAGATAAAACTAATTAACTATTTCTAAAATTTGAATAATTAATTAATTTAAACTAATAAAAGGAATTAACAAAATAAGACTAAAAACTAAAAATATAGAGGGACCATGGTAGTTTTTGATTTTTATGTATTAATTTTAATAACCAAATGCAATTACACCTAAATGACATGGAATTAAAATGTGATAATTTTTTATAATTTTTCTATGACTTTGAAATATTAAATATGCATGAAAATGTAGCTAAATGCGAACAAAAAATTTAAAAGAAAAATCCTAAAATTCTATAAAATTAAAATAATTAAAACAAATCTTTTTTTTTTTGCGAATTTGTAGGAGCATTTTTTGTAGGGCAAAATTACGTGCTCATAACAACAATATAGAAAATTTGTCAAAATAAGTATTTTTTTATGAATACTTATTAATTATATTATGTATAGTTATGAAAATTAATTATTTATTTCTACTATACCCAATAATAGCTGAGTAAGTAACAAACATATAAAAAATAAAGTAACATATAAATAATGTAATAAACTAACGTATAAAATAACAATATAAAAAATATATAAACCTAAGTAATAATATAGTAAAAATATCAATTAAATATTAATATAAAAGATATTAAAATATATTTAAAGATGTTAAGCAATTAAAAAAATACTTTAATTAACATTTTTCAATTTATAGACATGGAGGTTCCCCCTTGTTCATCCCAGACCTGTATCTCGAGAGCTACTGTTGCTATAACGTGACTAGTTAGACGCCTTCAGGACACGAGTTTCTATAGGATCATAGAGAATGGTCGGTTGCAGTTCAACTGGGCATTGATCACGGCTATGATAAGGCAGTGGCGACTGGAGACACACACGTTTCATCTACCCATCGGCAAGGCTACCATCACGCTTGAGGACGTGGAGGTTCTTTTTGGGCTACCAGTTGATGGGTTACCTGTAGCTTACCTGCATGCTCTTAGAGACTATAGTAGAGTGGATTACCTGCATATGCTGCAACGACTCACCGGTTTCTAGCCAACATTGCCGACTGCATTGAGTGGGGCCAGTCGATTCTAGCTGACGCTAGTTCGGCAGTATCTGGCGGCGATGGATGCAGAGATTACGGATGATTCACCGTCGGAGGATATCGACCGACACTCGAGATTGTTGTTGTTGCTGATGTTTGGTGGTGTACTATTTCCAAACACTTCGGGAAACCTAGTCAGTTTGAGATTTCTACATCATCTGGAGCGCCTAGATGATTTACCTGGTTATAGCTGGGGTGCAACTGTTCTAGGTTACCTGTATAGGCAGATGTGCAGGGCGTGCATGGGCACCCAATGAGACTTTGCCGAATTTTTACCACTACTGCAGGTGAAAACATAGTGTCACGACCCGAATTTCCCACCATCGGGAGTGGTGATGGCGCCTACTAACGGAGCTAAGCCAGCCAAACTTTAAATATTCTCCGATAAATCTCAACAATATAAATAAACGGAAATCAATTAAACAAGTTCGGAAGACTTTAAGCTAAATAAAAATGAAACCAAAAATGCGGAAGTTTGAAACATATCTCTACCCAGAACCTGGTGTCACTAGCTCACGAACTTCTAAGATTCACTAAATACAACCGTCTGAAAGAAATCATAACAGTCTGTTTCAATACAAGAGTTAACAAACTGAATAAAGAGGGAAGAGACTCTGGGCCTGTGGACGTCAGCAAGGCTACCTCAAGAGTCCTTGGACTGAAGGTCTGCTCCCGATCTAATACTGCTGCGGTCCAAAAGTTGCATCCTGATCTGTGCAAAAGAAATGCACAGAGTGTAACATCAGCACAACCGACCCCATGTGCTGGTAAGTGCCTGGCCTAACCCAGCCGAGGTAGTGACGAGGCTAGACAGGACCTACCACAAATAACCTGTACAGATATATGTGCAATAACAGGAAAATACACTAATTTAAGTAGTAAAAAGGGTGGGGAAAACATGCTGTGGGGTACTACAGTGTATATATATAGGAATAAACGGTAAATAAATGAAGCTGAACAACAACAACTGATAAGGAAAAACACAGGAAGTCTCTACGTACGAACAAAATACACTCAGCCCATACTCCTTCGCGGCGCGCAACCCGATCCTTAACAGATATCATCATTGCGGCGTGCAACCCGATCCTCAACAATCAATACCGTTGTGGCGTGCAACCCGATCCTCAACAATCAATACCGTTGCGGCGTGCAACCCGATCCTCAATATTTCATTAACACCGTTGCGGCGTGCAACCCGATCCTCAATATTTCATTAACACCGTTGCGGCGTGCAACCCAATCCTCAACATTTAATAACAAGAACTCACCCACCAATGACCGCAACTCAAGTGCGAGGGGAGTAACAACAATCACAAGAAAATCCCGAGAAGGGAATACAAATAACAATTCAATCATCCCGGCAAGGGAGAATACAATAAATACATGCGTCCCGACAAGGGACTAATCGTTACACGATCCACTTTTAATTACCTATTTCTCGAGTAAAAATTTTTAGTCCGAGCCAATGCTCCAAAAGCCAAACCAATCACAAACCTTCCTCAACTATTCGCATTATATTATGCTTATCAACCCAAGCAAGAAAGATGTACCATTAAATCCGAATCCAACACATATAAGACTCACGATCATGCTAGACTCCGGTGCATAGATAACCGTCACCATGCCTATACACCGTACTCCACATTTAGCAAGTAGCAATTAACACCCTAATCCTAATCCCTGAAGTCAAAGTTAAAACAAACACTTACCTCGGTCCGAAAATAGCAATCAAGGCTCTAAAACCGCCTTTCCTTTAGAATCGAACTCCGAAACAATAATATCTAGGCACAATTTAGTTCAATAGTATCAATAAGAGCTCAAAAACATAGTCCCATAGTCTAGAAATGAAATTCCCATCATTCTTCCAAAA
>MU787379.1:124702-149992 GCA_026770625.1 Nicotiana glauca
GCAGCCTTAGTATTTAAAACTAGCTACACATGCTAAAACACAAAAACCAACTAATCATAAATGTCATAAATGCTTACAATGGAGGGAATCTTCACCCAAAAAATTCCAAAAAGAGAGAATATTAATGTGATAGAATGTAGCTTGAAAGTGAGACAAGATGAGCCCACAAAGGTCTCTTAAAACTATTTATCGAGGGACAAATTTCAGGACAGAAAATGGACAAGTTTGCCCTTTTAGGTCACGACCGCAGACTTGTCGCATAAGAGGTCCGCGGTCCGCATTTTGAACAGTCTCTCCGCAGATCCAAAACACTAGGTGTCAGGCCTTCATGCAGTTCCATTATGCGGTCCGCATTTGAGTTATGCGACCGCAGATTGCATCGCATCTTTGGCCCTGAGTTTTCTTCTTGTTCATTCTGCGGCACATCTGCGGTCCGCATGTTGATTCTGCGATCGCAAATTGCGCCGCATTCTTGACATGGTTTTTAGCTCCAGACTCTGTAATGTTTTGCGATTTGAGATACTATTCTGCGGTCAGCATGTGTGATCTGCGACCGCAGAATGGGCGGCAGATTTGCACTTGTGCAATATTATGCTCTTTTCTTCTCTTTTTGCTTCCATTTTCATATCCTTGGTCTTCCCTTCCTCTTGTGCTGTAAGAACAACAAATCTACATGAGTATCAGTTATAATTGCATTAAAACAAGCTAGAATCTAAGCAATTAGTATTGAAATGTGCCAAAATTCTCTGGCACATCACATAGCCAAGTAGGGAGCAAAATAAGACGACACATATGAATACGTAGACCCTGGGTCAAATAGCACCGAAGCATCCCTGTCACAGACCAGAATAGTACCTATAATAACTGCATCGAAAGACTCTGCCTCTGGCCTGGCTGGCAAAGCATAACAACGGGGCTGGGCCCTACCTCCCTAAATTGCATCTCTAGGACGATCAACTACTGGCTGACCTCTGCCTCTGCCGGTGCGAGCTCTACCTCTACGGTCCCTACCTCCACCTCTATGATCCCCACCCCCGCCTCTAGCTGGCTGGGCGGCTGGTGGATCACCTGCTGCCTGAATCATGGGATGAGGGCCCTGCTGCTGCGACCGAGCACCTCTCAACCTCGGGCAATATCTCCTGATATGATTGAGATCTCCACACTCATAACACCCAGCTGAATGCGGCAACTAAGAAAACTGGGACTGACCCTGCCGCCCTAAATGACCTCCTCGAAGGCTCTGAAGTGGGGGTGCATTGATAGGCTGCTGATCTGAATGGTACTGCTAGGAACCACCACTGCCTGGAGTACTATGAGAAACCTAAAGAGATGACTGAAAGGGCCTCAATGAATGACCTCTACCATAAGAATCCCTACCTCCAGACAAGGTACCACTGAACCTACCAGAATGATGAGGCCTCTTATCCGACTTCTGACCACCTCCCCGTGAGAGGGCCATCTCAACTCTGCAGGCCGCATTGGCCGCCTCCTGAAAGGAAATATCACTACCAATTCCCATGGCCATCTGGAGACGGATCAGATGAATCAATCTATCAATGAACCTCCGGACCCTCTATCGCTCCGTGGGGTGTATCATAATCGCATGGCGTGCCAAGTCAACAAATCTAGTCTTATACTGTGTAACTATCATGGAGCCCTGCTGGAGGCGCTCAAACTGCCTACGAAGTGCCTCACGCTGAGTGACTAGGAGAAACTTCTCCAAGAATAACTCCGCGAACTAATCCCATGTCAAAGCTGGGGACCCTGCTGGTCTAGATAGGCAAAAATCTCTCCACCAAGTCTTGGCGGACCCTGCAAGCCGGAAGGTGCAAAAATCGACCCTGTTGGTCTCCACTATACCCATGGTCCTAAGAATCTCATGATAGCTGAATAGAAAATCCTAGGGATCCTCTGATGAAGCACCGCTGAAAGTGGTGGTGAGGAGCTTGGAGAACCGATCAAGTCTCCACAAAGCATCTAAAGACATAGCCGCTCCATCGACAGCCTGAGCTGTAATACCTGTCTGAGCTGCCACTGCAGGTTGAACCACTGGAACCTGAGTCCGAGGAGCTACCTGCTCCAGAGTACGCGTAGCAGGAGTCTGAACCCCTCCTCCAGCCTGAGAAGTGGCTGGTGCTACTAGTAGCAAACCCGCTCTAGTAACACTATCCATAAAACCTGCCAATCTGACTAGAGCATCCTGAAGATCTGGGGTGAACATGACCCCTCCTGGGACCTGAGCTTAGCCCACTGGAACTGCTGGGGCTGGAACCTCCTCGTCATAGTCAATATGAGGCTCCAGCTCTGGAACTGCTGCCCGGGGCTGAGCTCTACCCCTGCCTCGGCCTCTGGCACGGCCTTGGCCTCTGCCCCTCGCAGGGGCAGCTGCTGGGTGCTCGGGCTGCTGCTCGGTAGAAGAAGAAGCACGTGTTCTCGCCATCTGCGAATGAACAGAGTAGAAAGACAATCAGTTTTGAGAAACATAATCGCACGACAAGAAAGAACAAATTGAAATTTTTTCTAACTCTGTAGCCTCTGGGGATAAATACAGACGTCTCCGTACCGATCCCTCAGACTCTATCGAGTTTGTCTGTGAGTAGCGAGACCTATGCAACCTAGAGCTCTGATACCAACTTGTCACGACCCGGATTTCCCACCATCGGGAGTCGTGATGGCACCTACTAACGGAGCTAGGCCATCCAAACTTTAAACATTCTCCGATAAATCTCAACAATATAAATAAACGAAAATCAACAAAATAAGTGTGGAAGACTTTAAGCTAAATAAAAATGAAACCAAAAATGCGGAAGTTTGAAACATATCTCTACCCAGAACCTGGTGTCACTAGCTCACGAACTTCTAAGATTCACTAAATACAACCGTCTGAAAGAAATCATAACAGTCAGTTTCAATACAAGAGTTAACAAACTGAATAAAGAGGGAAGAGACTCCAGGCCTGCGGACGTCAGCAAGGCTACCTCAAGAGTCTCTAGACTGAAGGTCTGCTCCCGATCTAATACTGCTGCGGTCCAAAAGCTGCGTCCTGATCTGTACAAAAGAAATGCACAGAGTGTAGTATCAGCACAACCGACCCCATGTGCTGGTAAGTGCATGGCCTAACCCCGGCGAGGTAGTGACGAGGCTAGACATGACCTACCACAAATAACCTGTACAGATATATGTGCAATAACAGGAAAATACACTAATTTAAGCAGTAAAAAGGGTGGGGAAAACATGATGTGGGGTACTACAGTCTATATATATAGGAATCAACGGTAAATAGATGAAGCTGAACAACAACAACTGATAAGGAAAAACACAGGAAGTCTCTACATACAAACACAATACACTCAGCCCATACTCCGTTGCGGCGCGCAACCCAACCCTCAACAGATATCACCATTGCGGCGTGCAACCCGATCCTCAACAATCAATACCGTTGCGGCATGCAACCCGATCCTCAATTTTTCATTAACACCGTTGCGGCGTGCAATCCGGTCCTCAACATTTAATACAAAAAACTCACCCACCAATGACCGCAACTCAAGTGCGAGAGGAGTAACAACAATCACAAGAAAATCCCAGCAAGGGAATACAAATAACAATTCAATCATCCCGGCAAGGGAGAATACAATAAATACATACGTCCCGGCAAGGGACTAATCGTTACACGATCCACTTTTAATCACCTATTTCTCGAGTAAAAATTTCTATTCCGAGCCAATTCTCCAAAAGCCAAGCCAATCACAAACCTTCCTCAACTATTCACATTATATTATGCTTATCAACCCAAGCAAGAAAGATGTACCATTAAATCCGAATCCAACACATATAAGACTCACGGTCATGCTGGACTCCGGTACATAGATAACCGTCACCATGCCTATACACCGTACTCCATATTTAGCAAGCAGCATTTAACACCCTAATCCTAATCCCTCAAGCCAAAGTTAGAACAAACACTTACCTCAGTCCAAAAATAGCAATCAAGGCTCTAAAACCGCCTTTCCTTTAGAATCCAACTCCGAAACAATGATCTAGCACAATTTAGTTCAATAGTATCAATAAGAGCTCAAAAACATAGTCCCATAGTCTAGAAATGAAATTCCCATCATTCTTCCAAAATAGCAAAAATCCGACACCGGGCCCACATAGTCCAAACACGAGGCTCGGACCAAAACCCAATCACCCATAACCCCACGAGTTCAAATATGCAATTTGTTTCAAGATTCGACCCAAAATTGAGGTTGAATCACCCAAAATTCCCAAAGCCCTAGTTCTACCAAAAACCCCCATTTTCTACCTTGAATTCATGATTTAGGGCTAGGAAATTAGTGTTTAGATGAAAGAATTAGGAGACAATGAAGTTAAGAATACTTACCCAAAGAGATATGGAGAAAGAGGAGCTTGAAAATCGTCTATGGAGTGTGAAAGAGGAGAGTCCGTGTGGGAAAAGTGGTAACATCTCGCAATACACTGTTCTGTTTCTAATAAAATCACTGAAGGAAAAAGACCCTATGCGAACACGGAACCTGATTGCGTTCGCGAAGAAGGTTGGCCAGGTACACTATGCGAACGTGAAGGGCCTATGCGAACGCCTAGAGGAAGACTGGGGGGGTCCAGGTTTGTTGTACGCGTTCGCGAAGGAGGGTGTGCGAACGCGTAGAAGGAAATTTATGGGGGCCTACTCTGTGCTATGGAACGCGTTGAAGCCATGCGAATGCGATGAAGGAGTAAGTCAGACCTATGCGAACGTGAAGGAGGGTTGCATTCGCATAGAGCAAAATCTGGTCTGCAACAACTGAGAATTTCTTATGCATTTTCTAAGTGTAAAACCACCCCGAACCACCTCCGAATCACTCCCGAGCCCTCGGGGCTCCCAACCAAACACACCCACTAACTCAAATACATCCTACGGACTTACTCGAGTGATCAAATCGCTAAAATAACATCAAAATCAAAGAATCAAACCTCAAAATCATCATTTTTCATTTCAAGTTCATAAACTTCAAACTTTAGATATTTAGGTCCGAAACACGTCAAACGACGTCCGATTTCGGCCAAATTTCACAGAAAGCGCTTAACGCATATTTAAGACCTGTACCGGGCGTCGGAACCAAAATACGAGCCCGATACCCATATTTTCTAACTCATTTTCATTTCCATTTTTCCTTAATAATTCCAGAAAACAACATAATAGAAAAATTCTTTTACTCGGGTTCTGGACCTCAAATTTTGACTCCAGGCATATGCTCGAGTCCCATATTTTTCTACGGACCCTCCGGGATCGTCAAATCACGGATCCGGGTCCGTTTACCCAAAATGTTGACCAAAATCAACTATATCAATATTAATATTAAAATTCTTCAAATTTTTCACAGAATTCACATATTTTAACATAAAAATTTACCGGCTTCGCGCCCCGAACTGTGCACGCAAATTGAGGCAACTAAAAGCATGGTTTCCAAGGCCTCAGAAGCGCGGAAAAAGGGAGAAATACGGTGATGACCCTTTGGGTCGTCACACATAGTCTATTACTTTCATGATTATAACATAAATAGTAAAAAGAATACCTTAAATTTTATGTCCACAATCTATATTAGGTTTGTGCCTAATAGTGATTCCTGTAGTTCTAGCCAATTCTACCACCGATTACTCCAAATGCACCACCTCCTTCGTTTCTCCCTTTAACTTGGAGGTGGGCTGATAGGCGAGGCTAAGGACGTGAGGTCGAGGCTCGACATGATTTTCCCTATTACAGAGATTTGTTGGATTTGCTTGAAGGCGTGCAAGTACATATATACTTAAGTTTACTTGGCCTGGCTATATATGTGTTGCGTTTACTCACGGTTCATGTGCGTAATAAATAGTTCGTATGGGGCTATACAACGACGTGTTCATAGCTAGTTTTCTTGATTATTTCTCCGCCGGCCGAGCTATGTGGAGCTCTTCCATGATATGTCTTGACATAGTCGAGCATCATGCCACCGAGCGAGTCCTTCGCCAGTTTGGTCGACCGCAACTTGTACTTATTCCACCCACTTGTTTTAGGACAGATTACCAGCGGGATGATCGTTGCAGGGTTGACTAGATATACTTAGCCTCACTTAAGGCCCAGATTGAGGTTTGGAACAAGAGGTATGACCTGGTTCCACCACACCCTCCACTTGAGCATACGGATAGCGAGTATGAGTACATGGGTTTGTATCACAACATTACCTGCCTTCTCATAGAGAATCTCGTTCATCGCGCTGGCGATCGGTACATTCCATACGCCGAGAAGTATGAGGCATTGGTATGTTATTTGTTATACTTACTTATAGCATTGTTATGCAGGATTTTGGCTTACATCAGTTCTACCAATTAGGTCTGTAGATGCTGCAGCATACCGATGAAGGAGCGGCAACTTTGCATGTGTTTTGCCATTGGGTTACTGATCTTGCTACCGAGACATTGAGATGTGCCCGAGATGATGAGTGTTTAGGATACGAGGATGCTTATGTTCCGCATGAGGAGTACCATCATAGGCCACCAATGGAGCCTGAACGTGGTAGATGTGGCTGGCATGGCCAGCGAGGAAGGGGTGTCCCACACGGTTGTGGTGGTCGAGGAGGAAAGTAAGGGGGAGTTGAGGCGCCCGTGGAGGATATTAGAGATAATCAGTCTGGTGAACACCCTGAGCCACAAAATGCTCCTCATTATATGCCATCATTCAGCCTTAAGGTGTTGCTAGGGACTTTGCATATGACCTTGTTAGCTCCATTGTTGATCGTTGACACGACAATTATGCGATAGGAGTGGGATCAGTATCTTCCTGACCCCCAGAGCCATCGATGGTTGTTGATGACCGTCTGGAAGGAGAGGTGCATAGTGGGCAAATACTGAGTTATTGCTCATCACCGAGGGATGTTGAGGATCTTTCACATACTTCATCTACTCTGGTGCACCTCGATGTTCTGACAGAGCATTGTGGCGCTACTCAGGCGTAGGTTTGTTTGTATTACTATTATTTCTATTTGTTTTTATCTCATTGATTAACCAATAACATCTAATGTGTTTTTATTTTTTAAAGACATCGTCATCATCCGTTACGAAGGCCATATTGTGCTATATGACATACCAGAGACGGATGATTTTATTCAGGATCCCGCTGAGATCGTGGTATGACCATTAAAAAAGTTTTTGCTAACACGTACATTCGTAATTTATATTTCATATACTAAAACATTTGATTATTCTATAGGTTACGGTTGTCCTAATGGCCTCTTCTACAGAGTTTGCCAGCTTTACTGAAGATCATGTTGCAGCACATCCTCCGATAAATAGGCGATGTGATGAGGATGATCCTGATACGTAGCCAAGCGGGATGGGATGCGCCTTAGGCCAACCAATGCTTAAAAGCATACAGTCTATGGGACACACTGACATTAATTATTATTTGTATATATGACATTAAATATATAATAGCAACATTATTTATGTTTTACATAATTTGCCCATGTTTTTTTATTTCTCGGGTTATTTCTTAGTTTAACACTAACAACTTAACATAAATTTAGATTTATTACCAATTAAAGATAATATATGACACCTATAACATAAAAGTAAAATACTACACTAAACGCATCCATGTGTTTGTTTAGTCACTATCGCCCATTATTCTGTGCTTCAACCACTTAAATTTCTCTTCCAACCTATTTTTTCTTCTTCTGCCTCTTTTAGTTTCTCTTTCACTGCCGTAAGTTGTTCTTGTAGTTTCACGATCTGGATTTCATATTCATTGGTCAAATTCCAAATGTTTAGCAAACACGATTTGTAGTATTCTTGATTAATGGGTTCATCATATCATTTTTCAAAATTACATTGATTTTCGTCCTACCGATGGGAGAATAACACAAGACTATTAATTAACATGTTATATAAAAAGTATTAACAAATATATTTTCAAAGAATAATAACTTATAACTTGTGCACACATCCAACGTCTGTGCCCCCAATTGCAATTTGACCAACATGGCTTCAAAATCGCATGTTTGACATAGTAACATCTTGGTACGTCAGCGTGTCCAGACATGTCGTAATGCTCGAAATTGAAAAATTAATGGGAAGTTTTTCTTTTCATTTCGTTACAACATACATAAAATAAAATGCGCGAGGTTTTTATAGGCAACTAAGTGTGATTCTAGGTTACATAATGCATATTGGTGAGGCGCTATACTTTGCGTAATAATGATTCTTTAGGGTATAAGTGGGTCCAGCTTTTTCAGGTCAATAGCTTTTTCAGATTGACAACTTTTTCATAATACACATAACGCATATTATTGAGGTGCTATGTTTCGCGTGATAATGATTCTTACGGGTACAAGTGGGTCTAACTTTTCTGTTAAACAGCTTTTCAGGCCAATACTTTTCCAAATCGACATGACAATACACATAATGCATATTTGTGAGGCACTATGTTTCACGTGATAATGATTCTTTCGAGTACAAGTAGGTCCAGCTTTTATAGGTCGACAGCTTTTTTAGCCCGACATGACAATACACTTAACGCATATTGGTGATGCTACGTTTAATATACAAGTTCGTGCAGTTTAGCTCTTCTTAAGTTGAACCAAGAGATCAGTATTCAAATACCATTTGAAGAACTATTACAACATCCATTTTATAAATGCCACTAACATTTAACAAGTAGTTTAAGAAAAGGTAAAAGGTGAAGGTAGCTCAAAAGATCCACATGGAACACGTCGTAACATAATTGATCCCTATCTTGCAAAAAATATGTTAGGTTTCTATACTGATTTGGTTGATGACAAGTGGTATGGTGTTCTGTGTATCTTGAAAAATAAGTCTATCAATATACACAACGATTTCAAAGTTGCATGGCATATTATTGAGGGCGAAGCGCATTCTACAAAGCCTGAAGCTATGCGAATTTGGGGCGTAAAACTATAATGGGTTCCCCTTTACTAGAAATAATGTGATTATGAAGTACCATGTCACCAACATGGGCTTGTTCTACCATAAGCACTGTCTGTAACTGTTACGACCCTAACCTCGAACCCAGTCGTGATGGCGCATCTCGTGAAGACAAGGCCAGCCAATTAAACCAAATCTCATTTTAAACAGTTAAATAACATAATGATAGTCTAAACATGATTTAATAGCACAAATAGCGGAAATACGGTTAAACAAATGTGGAAACCAACCGGATATAGCCCTAACTGGTACATACTGACAAGATCTGAGCTAAAGCCTCCTAAAGTCCTGGAATCACAATAGGCACAGCTGGTTCCTGAACTGGTGCTGCTGGAGCATACATAGCTGGAGCATGATCTTGAGCTGGGGCAACTGGAGAATCAACAGGTGCTGCCCTCGCTGCTCTGCCTCTGCCACGACCACGACCACGTCCACCGCCTTTGGTGGCCTCAGCTGGTGGCACTGGTGGTCATCCACCTCGTTTGGTAGCTCGTGTCCTCACCATTAGTGAGAGAATAGAATAATAGAAGTTTAGCACTCGGATCAACAAGTTCGCACGATAAGAATTTCAAGAATATGAAGTTTTTCCTAAAGGTTTTGTAGCCTCTTGAGGATAAATATAGATGTCTCCATATCGATCCGTGAGACTCTACTAAACCTGCTCATGACTAGCGAGACCTATGTAACCTAGGCTATGATACCAACTTGTCACGACCCTAACCCCGAACCCGGTCGTGATGGCGCCTCTTGTGAAGACAAGGTCAGCCAACTGAACCAAATCTCACTCTAAATAGTTAATTAACATAATGATAGTCTAAACATGGTTTAATAACACGAAATAGCGAAAATACGGTTAAAAAAATGCGGAAACCAATCCGACACAGCCCTAACCGGGGTGTCACAAGTCATGAGCAACTACAAATCCTAATGCAAGTCTACTAAGTAAAGTATCTGATACAACTGTTTGAAGGACATAGAAAGTAATAAGATAAGGGAAGCACGAGGGCTGTGGATGCCAACAGCTACCTCGTAGTCTCCGAAACACCTCCTAGACTGGAGAAATCAACACTCCGGAGCTGGACCAACAACGCCTCTGCACACACGGTGTAGGGAGTAATGTGAGTACTCCAATTCAGTGAGTAACAAATATAAATAATGACCGAAGATAAGAAATCACATGAAGCACAAAGTATTCTATAATGAAGCAGTAAAAATCACTTAAAACCGTAAATCAATGAAGAATCAAGTAAAATCCCTTTTTCAAAAAGTAAAACAAGTAATTAACAGGTAGGTACAAATAGAAGTTTACCCTCGGGCATAATATAAGAAAATCCTCCCCTCGGGCAACAACTTAGAATAGTACCAGCCTCTCGGGCTCAATCACAGAACAATACCAGCCCCTCGGGCTCAATCTCTCATCACAATGGGTACCCGCGCTACCTGGGTGTGTACAGACTCCTGGAGGGGCCCCTTACGGCCTAAGCGCAATATCAAGCCACCTCGTGGCGTACATATCTCAAGCCCTCGGCCTCATAAACAATATCAACAATCCACCTCTGGGCATACATCTCGCAGGCCTTTGGCCTCAAATCAGTATCAGTGTTTCCTCACAACTAGGCCCTTGACCTTACTCAGTCAAAAATCGTCACAAGCCCCTCGGGCATTAGTAAAACAGTATTTCTTAGCTCAAAACATTATTTAAAATATCATTTATGTCTCAAAACTGAGTGAAAATGGCTGAGTAGTAAAACAGTGGAAAATAACATGGCTGAGTTCAATTAATAAGTCAAAACAATGAGGAAAGAGTAATAAAAATTCCCGAAGGGGTCAAATAGTTGGTACGGAGCCCAAATATGGCAATCAGCCCAAATCATGATGATAACAAATAAGTTTCAGTCAAATACGTGGTAAAATCATCAATCGAGATGGACTAAATCACAATCTCCAATAGCAAACGACCCCACGCTCATCATTGAGTGTGTGCCTCACCTCAATATAGCACTACAACGTGCAATCCGGAGTTTCAAACCCTCAGGACATCATTTACATTCATTACTGACCTCGAACTGGATAAATCTCTAGCTCGCGATGCTTTTGCCCCTCGAATCGGCCTCCACGCGCGTCGAATCTATCCAATATTAGAACGAATATGTTACAATATGCTAAGGGAACAAAGATCAAGCGAAAGCAATCGAAAAATACCAAAAATCCCGAAATTAGCAAAACGCGAGCCCACTTCTCGAAACTCAGAAAGTTTTACATCAACAGGTTCCTTATCTCCTCACGTGTTCATACATACCAAACGTTCTCAAATCCGACCCCAATTGGTCCTCCAAATCCCGAAATCAAATTTCAAAATCCCAAGACCTAGTTTCTTCCATTTTTAGCTTAAGTTCCATGATTTTCTAGGTAGATTTCGTAATAGAAATGAGTTTTAGGTTAAAAAATCATACCTCCAATCGATTGCCCTTGAATCCCTCTTTAATTTCCTTCTAAAAGCTCTCAAAAATTCCAACTATGGAGTAAATGAGCCCCAAAATTGCGGATGAAATAACTTAAAAACTTTCTGCCCAGTTCTGCCCTGTCCTTCATCGCAATCGCTGCAATAGCCTCGCGATCGCGAAGAACAAATCCTCAAGACCCCAAAAATACACTACGCGAATGCGACACATACCCTGCGAACGCTATGCTTTAGCTTCCCACACCTATGCGAACGCAAACTCACTTATACGAACGCGATGAACAAAAGGCCCTGGGACCAAATTACTCTACGCGATCGCGAGTGCCCTCTCGCGAATGCGATGCACTGAACCCCAGCCTTCCTCGATCGTGAAGCCTCTCACACGAATGTGAAGGCTTAAATTTCGCCTTCCTCAATTATTTCTACGCGATCGCGATACAACCTACGCGATCGCGAAGTCTTAAATCTTTGCAACAGTTGAACTTCAAAATCTGCAACTTCGGAAACTCCAAATTGGTCCGATTGACTACCCGAAACTCACCCGAGGCCCTCGGGACCTCAACCAAAAGCACCAACACATCCTAAAACCTTACTCGAACTTGGTCCAATCATCAAAACACCTCAAACAACATCAAATTACTCAAAACACATCGGATTCAAGCCTAAGTTTCTAAAATCTTTTGAAATACGCTTTTGATAAAAAACCCAACCAAATCACGTCCAAATAACCTGAAATTTTGCACACACATCCCAAATGACATAACGAAGCTAAAAAAACTCTAGAAGTTTCATTCCAACCCCCGGATGAAAATCTTACCTATCAACCGGAAATCGCCAAAATATCAACTTCCGCCAATTCAAGCCTAATTCTACTTCGGACCTTCAAAACTCATTCCGATCACACTCCTAAGTCACAAATCATCTCCCGAATCTAACCGAACCATCGGAACTTACATCCAAACCATTTACCACATAATTCAACATCCGGTTGACTTTTCCAACTTAAGCCTTCTTAAAAGAGACTAAGTGCCTCATATCTTAGCAAATCCTCTCCGAACACAAACTAATCAACTCGATCATAAAAAACATGGATAACAAAGCATAAAGAAGTAGAAATAAGGGAAGCATAGCGGTAACTCATGAGATGACTGGCCGGGTCATCACAGTAACCTTCCAAACAAACATACAAAGATAAACCAGAAGTGATTCAGCATTTGATGAAGGAGATTCTAGAGATGGAAAAGGCACTAACTATTCATCATGCAATGGATGATCTTAACTACCTGGAAGGAATTGAGGATCAGTATTGGGATTTATTAGAAAATGACAAATTGCATAGAGATAATGATTATCATATTTTCCCAACAGCTGTCGAGTGGGAGGGACTACCTAAGTTTCTACCACAGAAATTCGACGTAAGAGTCTCATATTATTGTAAAAATCAAGAAAATGGCCTTATTGATGATAGAACTGAAATACGAGAAATATGTGACAACTAGCGCTAGATTACGATGCCCTCGATCCCAAGGGTGCGTACAAGATGTTGACGAAGAAGATGAAGACAATGACAATGAAATAGTGCCAGACAGTGACGATAATGGCGAATGACAATTGATATTTATTTCTTGGGGTGTATGTTAAATTGTTGTATTGAATCTATAATGTTAAATATCAATTACATTTATCCCCATTGAAAATATAATTTTATTTCATACATTTTGCAAACTAAACATTTACAGACATTTAGTACAACAAAAAAATAAAATGGTATATTTATTCTTGACAATTGGGCATGTTGGATGAACTACCATATGCAGCTGAATTACCATCACTTCCCAAACCAGCTGAAGGACATTTACAGCGGTCGTGTCACGTTTGGGAATATATACCACATTTACGTGCATAAACGGTACACCAACATCCATTTGGTTCTGTATACGCAACTTGCCATTGACGTACCTAATCCTTATTACACACCATTTTAAATAGTTCCGTTCAGCACCAACTGGATGCAACTGTCCATTATAGGTGCTTAAGTATGAAACAACACTATATTCTTTATCAACGTACCTCGTTGCCGCGAAACCTGTATGTTCAAAGCACTTCATGGCAAGTGATTGACAATTTTCTACAGGAGAATAATCTTCTGGCTTCATTGACGATGTGTGTATTATTCTTAAGGTTGTGATGCTTCCCTGTGCGAACTTCAAAAATATTTCGCTCACTACAATACTGCAAAAATGAATTCCACTATGCTCGCTTCCTATATTTCTCAAATTGTTTTATTTATTGTGGCATAAATTCAACACCCCTTTCCATCAATGATGATGCACCTCTAAATCTTTCAACAAACCTCTCCGCCATCTGCTTGAATGACATCTGCACCATGGTAGTGACAGGCAATCCACGTGCGGATTTTAATAACCCATTGAAACACTATGACACATTTGTAGCCAGAATTCCCTATCTTCTACCATCAGCCGCATGCAAAGCCCATTTGTCAAGCTCTTGTCACATCAACCAACGATCGGCTTCTGGGTCTTCCTGCCTAATAAATTCCACTCGCCTCCTGAATTTACACTCTTGGTGATCTATTACATCCATCCATATTAAATCATGTAAATCATTGTTCGGATAAGCCCTCTGGAAGTTGGCCTTCAAGTGCCTAACACAGTAATGGTGGTAGGCATATGGTTCCTACAGTGTATGCAAATTCTGTACAGAAATTAAGATACTTCCATGCCGATCAAATATTAGACAAATACCTGAACGTTGTCTGACAACTTGCTCCTTCAAGTGGTCCAAAAACAATGTCCACGTATCTTGTCTTTCATTGGCACAAATAGCAAACTAGGTGAAATATACTTCTATTAGCATCTACTGCAATGACGATCAACAACTTAATCTCATACTTTCCGTTGATATGAGTGCAGTCTATGGATATTGCCGACCGAAAAAGCACAAAACCATCAATGGATGGTTTAAATGCCCAGATCACATATATGAATATGTATTTTGGTATTCCGGACTCCGCTTAAGCTTCCATTCAACAATAGTTCTGGGGTTAAAGTATTGCAATGCAGTCATATACCTGGGTAGAGCGACAAAGGACTTATCCCAGTTACTATAAATAATTTCAAAAGCATGTTTACACCCGATAAATGCCTTTATTTTGGTAATGGTACATCTATATACCTGGTGGAAAGATGTTATACACTCTTTGATCTTGTACCTTCTGTACGCTTCAATGTGTGAAATCAAAAAAAGAGAAATCATGTCAACATTCAAGTTAAAATGATTTCCACTGAACGTATCCATTTCACAATTGTGGGTGCCAATGTATTCCCCTATAATCCACATATTTGTTTTCAACTTTCTCACACGCAGTATCAAATTATCACCTTGAAACCATGTACGACAAATAACCTTGTATACTTTCGGAGATGACTCATGAACCACGATCTCACGACACTCTTTTATGTTGTACATTCGCACTGCCCGGCTTATACGCGCTTTATCAGCAAAAAATGCCCTTTGACAGCACCATTGCTCTAAATTCATACCACCTTGCTGCACGAATTTCGTCAAGCTCCCTTGTGAATGCATTGACATCCGGCATACTTGGAAATTGGTCAAGGTAGGGAATTTTCCTTGAATGAAACGGCACATAAGACTCGTACACTCTTGGTCTAATGGGAGGTGGAGCATGTCCCTCGTCAAATCAGGTTCGTCATTCTCGTCCTCATCATCATCACCCTCATAAGGGAAGGGTGTGTCATCTCCAGACTCATCAGCAATTTTTTCATAATCATTATCATCTTTCTGACTCTGCGCATCTGCCATATCCCGATTAAATATGTCTTCTTAGGACATTTGAGTAAGGACATGACTTTTAAGTTGCTCATTTTTACTACACAACCAATAAAATAATGAGTTTCTTAAATTCATCCAAATATTACGTATAAATTTTATCACATCACTACAAATCATAATATGTTGATATCCCATGATATACATTATCTAGTTGATGATGACTCCCAGATGGACTACCATGATCCAACAAACCCAAACTAGACATATTCCAACTGTCTTTTGGTTCATAACTTGTAAAATTCATATCTGGCCGGTATCCCCTGTGGAATATATGAGTGTTAATACTAAATTTAATATAGAAAAATAAACATCATAACACAAAGAAAAATTAAAGTTTATCATTTGGCATGTGGATTATATAAATTTGGGGAGAAATTATGTCTTTGCTCCGCATTCGCCCGTGGAGATAAGTTTAGGTCTGACCAAGCTCTTTCATCCCGAAGTGCTTTCTAAATTAATTAGTCAAGCACATACCGTTTATCACCAAAAGTACTTTTAAAAAGAATACTTTTGAAAAAAAAATACTTTTTTAAATATTCTAATTTTAAAAGCGTGTCCAAACATGCTATTATTCGTTTCAAGTTCATTTAAGCATTCCTTCTAGTTTAAACTTTCATGGTTTCAATAAGTAAGCTTAAAAAATGTTTAAGTTTCTCTCTCTAAAAAATGAATCCACAACCCTATGAAAATCCAAACACAATACCACAAAAACCCCCTGACATTGAACATGCTAAATCTATATAGAATGGTTTGGAGAACAAGCATCCTTCAAAGATATGCTTACAGCCTCCAACCTAATGATCTTTGCACCAAATCTGAGCTTGTCCGACATTGACCTGACAAGAACTCCCTCAAAAGAAGGAGCGTTCGTGCAATCAATAACCTCTAGCACACGAGGCATAAAAATAATCTCGTTAACAGAGGAAGATAGACAATGAATTAATGAGCCCTGGAAGTGTTCTATCATTGTGAAGCTTGTTGGAAAACGTATTCTAAACCATTACTTAAAAAAAGATTCAAGAATTATGGCGCCCAACGGAGGATTTCTCACTAATTGATCTAGGAGAGGACTATTACATAATCAAATTCAAGAAAAAACAAAATATTGAGAAGGCTATTCATCAAGGGCCATGGTTCATTGATTGCCACTTTCTTTCCATTACAAGGTGGAAGCCTAACTTTGTGGCCACAAAGGAAAGATTAACTATCTCAGCGGTGCGGATTGGGCTTCCACAATTGCCAACGCAATTTTATGACGGGAAAATTCTGAAAAAAATTTGTAATGCAATTGGACGCCTTCTAAAAATTGATGCTTGTACATCAACCAATTTAAGGGGTCATTATGTAAGGCTTTGTGTGAAACTTCCACTGAAAATTCCAGTGCAACCTTTCTTGTATGTTGGTCACCACAAGAAGTACATTCATTATGATGGTGAAACTTCCTTTGCAAAAATTATGGAAGACTTGGACACACATTAGGACAATGTAATCACATTCAAAAGAATATTATGGATAGGTCGTATCCAACCAAAGATCAATCTACAACAAGGGTGGAAAACTCACAAGATGAGTGGAAAATAGTATCTTTCAACAAAGGAAGAAAGAAAGGAGCAAGAGGTAATCAACAACCCACCAACAATCCAGTGGAGAACAACAATGACCTAGGTATCTCGGTTAAATTGTTCAATGCAAATACAGGTAAGTATATGGACACTCAAATTTTGCATTATATCTAAAGATCTAACAAAATTCCTAGAAAATAATAGTGGAGAGAATCTGGCCACCATGGTTAAGGAAAAACCCATCATTCCAATCCAAAACAACTTCTCTTTCCTAGATAGTAAGCAAATGGTTTTAGATAAAACCACTAATAATAAGAAAATACTAAATAAAAAATTAGCCATGCAAATGAACACCTGTCCACTCAAAAGGAGGACATGGACATGTTGGAAGCTAATGTGTCTACTATTAAAAATAACGAAAATAATGATATATAACAAATTACCCCTAAAGACATAATTATCCCTAACTAATAATAACCCTACACTGCCTACTAACCAACAAAATAAAAATAATAATATTAATCTTTCTTTAACCAATTCTAGTGAACAAAATCTTTCTAATAGATATGAAAACAATAACCCCCGCAAAGCATGTCGTCCAAATGGCATCTAAAGAAGGTAGTGATGAATAAATGGCTTCCACCCTAGAACACGAAATAGATACTATATCCATGGAAGATCAAACTTTAAAGAAAAATATTGGGCACCCAAAAGCAATGTAATTGGAAGCCTCAATCATTACCCTATCCTCCAATTCCTCCCATACCACTGGTAGCTCAAATCCCACGCCTGCAAGTGAGCTTTAAATATACAACATTCTATAAAAAAATCCAAGACTCCCCCCAACTCTAAGAAGAAGATACGGGATCATTCAAATACTAAGACAACATAGAGCTCAAACCATGGAAAACCTACCTCCCTTCCCTCCATAACCAGAAAATCCTCAAATTATTTATGTCCAACCTCCACAAGCTCAGGACTACCAAGCAGTCTCGTTGATAGAAATGGGTCTAGTGGAACATGCTGTCCCATTCAATCTTCAAATCAATGGCCAGGAATCGATAGTCATACTCCACAGCACGCAATACCTAGCTCAATTGGTAACAAAGGGTATGAGGCTTGCAATGAACAATTATCTGAATTAGGTTTGGCTAAATAATATCCTTCACCCCTTAGCACCATCCCTGAACCCACACTTGGTACATGCAATGAAAAACTAGTGGAATATGCCACCACACTTCAATCCAATCTACCCCCAGAATGCCCTCCTAGCCATGCCCTTCTTTCTACCAGAGATGTTATCCCAACTAAATCCCATCTTCATGCCATACGAGAACACACAGCAAGCCCAGGAGCAACCAGTTGCTCCTATATACCAACAAGCATCGCCACTACACCACCAGGCAATACAAGAGCTAGAACCCGTAGAAGAAGCCATGGAGAAGGAAGAGGAACCTCTCAACCTAGACTTAGAGCAAGTCCTAGAGTTCTCAAACCCAGACGGGGTAAAAGTGCATCTCTTCATAGAGATGAAAGAGAAGAGGCATGTGCTCAACTGCCCACTAGAACTATGCAAGTTCCCGATGGTCATCATACCACCCCAGGATCCAACAGTGGGCAACAGAGCCATAATTCTATTTCCATCACTAAGAAGGAATCATGTCCTTCTAGAGGAAGCGAGGGAGAATGGGGGACCAGCAAACACAAACCTTAACATCAATATGAATTGTCCAACTAATTTTATTATATGGAAATATGGGGTAGGAACAATGACAACTTTAGGAGGAATTTTAGGGAGATGATAGATACTCACAAGCCATGCATGGTGACCTTGTTAGAGACTAGGTTTGGAATCATGTTGAAATTCTTCATGATTTTAAATTCACTGAGATGATAGAAGTGCCAGCTGAAGGGCAGGCAAGAGGCATGGTGGTTATGTAGAACCATGAAGTGGTCACTGTCCACAACTTCGTCTGTAGGAATCAAGAAATCCATGCAACAATAGAGGTACTACCTATTCGTAAAAATTAGCTTTTTTCTTCAATATATTCTAGTATTGATAAGTATAATAGAAATATCATCTGGGAAAACCTAAAGAACATTAGTAAGACCAATAAAGGGCATTGGATGATAGGAGGAGATTTTAACGTCATTTTGGGTTCAACTGAAAAATTTAGTGGAAGACCTATTAATGATAATAGAGCTAAATACCTTTGGTCTAAGATTAACAATTGTAAATTACTAGATCTTGGCTATAAATGGTGCAAATGTACTTGGTCAAATCACAGACAAAAAAATAAGGGCCTCATTATTGAAAGACTAGATAAAATACTAGAAAATGAAGAATGGTGTGATGACCCAAATGATCATCACTTGTTTTAAATTAAATTTTATGACACTGAGGCCTTGAAAACCTCATTTAGAGTTACCTCGATTTACGTGCGAAGTCCGAGCACGTAGCCGAAAAGCTTAAATGTGAAAATTTGTAAAAAATGCTAAGTTTTGATTATAAAATGAGTAAATTTGACTTCGGTCAATATTTTGGGTAAACGGAGCCAGACCCGTGATTCGACAGTCACAGAAGGTCCGTAGGAAAATATGGTACTTGGATGTATGCTCGAAATTTAATTCCGAGCATGAATTTTTAAGTGAAATTGTTTTCTGAAATTATTTAAGAAAATCTGAAATGAAATCTGATTAGAAAGCGATGGTATCGGGCCCGTATTTTAGTTCCAGCACCTGTTACATGTCTTATATATGTTTTAAGTCATTCATATAAAATTTGGTTAAAAACATACGTCGTTTGACGTGATTCGGACTTGAATTGCTAAATTTGATACTTGATGAAGTTTGAGAAAAGTTCTTGAATTTGAGGTTTGATTCATTGTTATTGAGGTTATTTTGGCAATTTGATCACATGGATAGGTTTGTATGATGTTGCTGAGTTAGTACCTATGTTTGGTTAGGAGCCCCAAGGACTCGGGTGTGTTTTGGATGTGTTCAGGAAGTTTTGAGTTTAAGAAAAGTTGCAGATTTTCTGCTGTCAGTGCCCAGGGATTTTACCCTTTCCGTTCGCATGGTACCCCTGGCGAACGCGTAAGGCAAAAGATCCCAGGTGCCCAGTTTCTTCTTCGCGAATGCGAAGGTTGAGACGCGAATGCGAATCTGAGGGGGGAGACCTTTCGCAAACACGTCATTCCACTCGCAAACGCGTAAGGTTGAGGGGAGGGGTTACTAAGTTGTTCATCGCGAACGCATCCCTTGATGGGTCTATCGCAAACACATGCACATTTTCTCCCAGTTATTTTAAAGTCTCAAAGCAGAACCCATTATGGGATTTTCATAAAAATTCATAAGCCCCTAAGCTCTTAGGCAATTTTTGAAGCACTTCTTCACCAAAACTTCTTGGGTAAGTAATCTTTAACTTGTTTTCTGCCATTTTCATCAACATCCATTGGATTTCTATGCATAAAACATGTAATTAAGGGTAGAAAAATTAGGGATTTGGGTAGAGCTAGGGCTTTTTGATTAATTATGATTTAGACCTCGTTTTGGGGTCGAATTTTGGAAATAATTATATATTTGGGCTCATGGGTGAATGGGTGATTCGATTTTGGTCCAAACCTCATGTTTTGACCAAGCGGGCCTGGGGTCGTTTTTTGTATTAGCATTTTTTGTTTTTATGAAGTCATTTATGTATAGATACGATTGATTTGGAGCCGAATTCGAAAGGAAAGGCGATTTTTAAGGATTGAGTTGGCCGTGGAAGTTCGAGGTAATTGTTCAGTCTAACCTTAGCTTGAGGGATTAGGAGTTGAGTCATATTTGCTACTTGTTTCTTGTTGGGTACGACGTATAGGCATGGTGACGAGTATCTATACGTTGGTGTCGAGCATGACTGTGAGTCTTAAATTGATACTTGTTGTATTCTTGAATGATACTATGGTTGCAATAGTGAGTAAATCCGTAGTATTGCGCAAAGACTTAGTTTATTTTCATGGAAGTTACTTATGAGTTAGAAATGGTGAAATCTAATATGATTAGGAGTTGAGTTGAGATTGGTTATAGCTGATTCTCCCTTGCTGGGATGTATATACTTGTACTATTGAGTTCCTTGCCGGGATAGTATAAATTATGGTTAATCCCTTGTCGGGACTGTTGTCATGATCATTGTAAGCTGTATATTTGGAGCGGGTTGCGCGCCGCAATGTATTTATAACTATTTATATATGGATCGGGTTGCACGCCGCAACAAATATTATATTGGATCGGGTTGCACACCGTAACAGATATTATATTGGATCGGGTTGCATGCCACAATAGCTATATATATATGGATCGAGTTGCACACCGCAACAGTATTAATTGATAAGGGATCGGGTTGCGTGCCGCAATAGTAGTGTTATTACATTGTTGTAGATACTGTACTGTTCTTTCATATATCTATTTGGTTTTTGCTAGGTTGATATTGTTTCCTTGAATCATGTACCCCCCTTTTAAATTGATTATTACCTGTTTATTCTTCCGCCATATATTATATAACTGCACAGGTTTATCTGGAGTCTGGTTCTAGCCTTGTCACTACTTCGCCAGGGTTAGGCTAGACACTTACCAGCACATGGGGTCAGTTGTGCTGATACTACACTCTGCACTGTGTGCAGATCCTGAAGTACCATTCTGTGCGCAGCAGTAGCTCGGGAGCCAACCTTCAATCCACCGAGACACTGATGTAGCCTTGCAGGCGTCCGCAGGCCCGACGTCTTCTCTATCTTATATTTTATTTTGTTATCTCATGCATTCGAGACAAATAGTGTTATATTTCCTTCAAACAGTTGTATTTAGTGCTCTTAGTAGTCCATGGATATTGTGACACCAGGTTCTGGTTAGAGGCATGTGTTAGTTTCGAGATATTTTGGTTTTACATTTACTTAAGACTTCTGCTAATTTTCATAGTTTGCTGTTATCTAACTGTTTACTACTTGTTAATATAATTGGTAAAAGGATTTAAAACAAAAGAGTTAATAAATTCTAAGTTCATGACTTGCCTAGCTTCTACGAGTAGGCGCCATCACGACTCCCGAGGGTGGAAATTTTGGGTTGTGACAAATGGGTAGAATTATTCCATAAAATCATTATGATCCACCTTCCCAAGACTTATTCAGATCATAACCCTATCATAGTAGAACTAATTCGTAAAAATATACTAAGTCATAATCAAGATTTTAGGCTTGGAACCTTTAAGTGTAAGCATCCTGTATTCCAAACAATTGTCAAAAATAATTGGTATGGAACAGATTATTTTAGAGCCATCAAAAACTTTGTGGATAGTGTTAGTGTGATTACCCAACGTTTTGTTGATTTTTGTTGACTTCGGATAATGTTTTGAGTAAACAGGCCCGGTCTCGGACCCGTGATTTGACAGTCCCAGAGAATTCGTAGTAAAATATGGGACCAGGGTGTATGCCAAGAATCGAATTCCGAGGTCCCTAGCCCGAGAAATGAATTTTTGACGAAAATTGTTAAACTGAAATTATAATAGTTTTGAGAAACTGGTAAAGAATTTGATCTTCTTGGTATCGGATCCGTATTTTGGTTCCGGAGCTCGGTAAAGGTTCGTTATGATATTTACACCTTATTTGTAAAATTTGGGGAGAAATGAGGCTGAATTGACGTGATTCAAACCTTTGGTTGAGAAAATAGAAATTTTGAAACTCTCTTGAAGATCTCATGCAATTTGGTGCTAAATTCATAGTTCTAGGTGTTATTTTAGCGATTTGAATGCCCGAGCAAGTTCATATGACGTGTTAATATTTGTGTGCGTATTTGGTTTAGAGCCTCAAGGGCTCTAGTGGGTTTCAGATAGGATTTGGGATGCCTAAACTTAGAAAAATCTGGTATTGGATAGTTGTAGAGTTGCAGATCTCGGATCTTGGAAGTGCGGCGGTGGTGGGAAATTTGCAGACCGCGATTGAGGAAAGCGGCCGTGGTTGGAACTTTGCAGACTGTGGTGGAGATTTCGCAGCCGCGCCTGGGAATCCGCGGACCACGTAGTGGGTATTAGAGGGGGCTATATAAGTGTGATTTTTAATTCATTCTTCAATTTTTCAAACCCTAAAACATAAGAGGCGATTTTCCAAACACTTATTCTTCCTTAAATCATAAGTAAGTGATTCTTCACTCATTTCTTTCACTTTTTTACTTCTTTTTACATGATTTTATCTTAGAATCTAGGGTTTTCATGGTGGAATTAGGGATTTTGGCTAGAACATAGGAATTTCAAAATTTGGCGATTTAGACATCAAATTAAGGTCGGATTCCAAAATCAATTGTATATCTGGGCTGGGGGTGAATGGGTAATCGGTTTTTGGTCTGAACTTTGAGTTTTGACCAAGCAGGCCCGGGGTCAGCTTTTGGCTTTTTGGGGAAAATGTTGGGAAACTTATAATCATGCATTGGAATTGATTTCTTTAGCGGTAAATGATATTATAAAGTTAATTATGACTAGATACGAGTGGATTGGAGGTGAAATCTAGAGGGAAAACGATAATTGAGCTTTGAGTTGGCCATTGGAATGAGGTAAGTCTTGTGTCTAAGTTTCACTTGAGGGATTAGGGATCCTCGACTTATTTGCTATGTGAAAATCCATGTGTGTGGCGTATAGGTGAGGTGAAGATTACCCATGAGCCGCCAAATTATCTATTTAGCATGTTCCCTTCCTCATTCCCAATATAGTATTTTCCTGTCTTAATTGCTACATGCTTATTGGTGCTTCATGCTTAATTGCTTCTTGTTATATGTTGTTTCCGTTATGGAAGGTATTAATTATTCCTTTGTTCACTGTATCACATTGTTGGTTCAGTTGGTTTATCGGTACTTCACGGTACATTTTGGTTGGTCTCACTGTGTAGTATTAATTGATGAAGTTTCATAATTGTGTAACTTTCCGTCTGCGTTGGTTTGACGCATAAATATTGTGGAGGGCTTTGAGCTAAATTGTGAAATACTTGTTGTTATTGTATGATTGGTACTGATATGGTGGGATCATGTTGCTATAAAATCCCGTACATTCGGACTAGGTATGGACATATTAAATGGGTATTGATTTTTTCACGCCCCAAAATTCGAGGAGCGCGACCGGCGCTCAACCGAGTAAACCCGACCGAGCAAGCCTGATAGGTCTCATTCTACCCAAACTAACTCATGAATAAATAGGAGATGGACTCCGTTAATCCAATTCTATAAACACATCATTAACGATTTCCATTTCATTTTCATTAGCAACTTCACTCGCCATATTAAAGGTATTACAAGTTTTATACGTCATTGCCAACCATGGATATTTCTATTTTGAATTCCCATGCCCAACACTACCTACAACCTGTCTACGGAGCCTCTAAATACAATTGAAGGATGATATGGAAATGCTGGAAACAAGGCTCCGGCTATACCTTACGCGAATACCAAAATAAGCTCTGGAGGAAAGGCGACATGAGCCACGCAAGGCCCCGAGAGGAAAAGGGCTCACCAATACAGCTGATGGAAATTGGAGGAGGTGCTACTGTCGGTGGACTGGAGTACCTGCTATAGAACCACCTACAACCATAACACGAATGTAGCGCCTCCGGTAAAAGGGACGTCAGTACATTTGAATTGTACTGGTATGTATGAACAAACTTCATCCCAAGTAAGATCAACCAATACACAAATACCGAACAGTAATAGAATCAACAATTAATGCACATGAAAGGAACAACCAAAGCTAAACAAGTTTCACAATCTCTCCTTTTCCCTTTTCAACATTTTTACATCAATGATTTCCCAATTTTCTAGAACAACCAAAGGCAAACAAGTTTCACAATATCTCCTTTTCCCTTTTCAACATTTTCACATCAATGATTTCACAATTTTCTCATATTTTCATTTCAATAGCGATTTCGATCACTTTCCACCCTTATTACCTTGGCCACCCTTATTACCTCGGCCACCCTTATCACTATAACCCACACCATATTACTTCGTGTTGCGGCGCGCAACCCGATCCCACCGAACAATCACAATTCACAAACAACACAACAACAACAACAATAATTCACAAAGAACAACAACAACAATTCTCAAAGAACAACCACAACAATTCACAAGAATTTTTGTAGCCATCAATACCATTTCCATCATATTCAATAACTCATATGCATTTTATGTTACAACGATAATTGCCCATGACAAGCCATATATGTTATTACCACAGTTGTTCCAATTGCATCAATTACGATTTCTTTCCATCATTTGTTACACAGTTCTTACCACACAAACACATTCACACACCCACATTTGGTTTGTTTCCATTTACTTGCACCATCATATCGGAAGACTTAACCAACAACGTTCAAGGCACATTAATCACAATAATTCACAAAT
>MU787379.1:150727-218769 GCA_026770625.1 Nicotiana glauca
TATTAGTGTATAAATGATGGAATTTCACACCAAGATCATAAGGATTACTTACCTTGAAGATGGGAGGGGTTGGAGGTCTTGGTAGGATGAAGAAATCTTGCCAAATTCGAGCTTGAATGACAAAAATGAAGGAAAAGTGATACCCCCTTCGGTTTTTACACTGACAAGGGGTATTTTAGATATTTCACAGGTTCCCCCACGGTCCGCGGCGTTCCTCCGCGGTCCACCCCACGGTTCCAGGCAGGAAGCCCTGCTGTCCTCCCCGCGGTCGGGCGCTTGGGTGCCCTGGTGACGCATGTCCGGTAAAATGGTCATAACTTTCTGTATACACCTCCAAATGACGAACGGTTTGTTGCGTTGGAAACTAGACTCAAAGGAATTTAATTTGATAGGTTTCTAATAACACAAATTCTTATATAACTGGAGATATGATCATTCAAATTGAGGTCTTGTGTGCACTCTTTTACAACTTTCGTCTAATATGGAATTTTCCAACTTGGCTTAGACTTAGGCCTCTACTTAGAACCCAATTAACTTATAACAAGACTTATACACTTATTACCACATCTAATTGGTATCCATTATATCATTAATCCGCATTTCCACACAAAATGAAATAATTAGCCTACCTTGGCACCTTGAAATCTTAAATTACTTAGCAAAAATTTTCTAGGGCTTTACATTTTCCCCACTTAGGATCATTCGTCCTCGAATGAGGATCAAGGTTCATTCACTAGCCATCCTTATGTAACTTCGGCTTGTTTACATCAGGAAATATATCAACAGCCCCAAATTTGGCTAACTCCTCAAATTTCTAAAAATTTCGCTAGAGTTTCCATTGTAATATGGACATATCCACCTGGACGATACATAAAAAGACTCCAACTACCTTCTTAGACATAGAGATATGGAAACACATAATGCATGGGGAACAACTATGGGGAATCTTTATATTTCTAGTTTAGCCTAATGTGACATGCACTTATGCAACCTTCATTATCACCTCATATAACATCTTTAGGGGAAAGTATGGAGAATAACCCCCTTCAACTTTCTAAACTCTAAATCTCTACACGAACGACCATGCTAAGCCTTTGATGACCTTCCACAATTACCAAGAGATGTGCTATTATAAACTGATGGTAAAATTACCTATCGGATATATGGGATTATACGTGGATACTTCCTCTTTGACATGTTTGGTCCTTTAATACCCAATAGATCTAATACAGTAAGGAGCAACAAAATTCAAGATTGGACTGGAATTATTTAGGGATCCATTTTGGCGCTGGGCGGAGTATTTTATGAGGTTACATGCTAAGAGACACGAGGATTACTATTAATGATACTGATATGGTTAATCATTGTGATGACATCAACTATTAGACAATTAGAGCATAGGGGTAACTTGTACATTGGCAATAGGAACCATTAATAAGGAATATTCAAGTACGTGACCCACTCGTTTTCTAGAGTGTAGGGAAAATCCGTTTATCAAGAAAAAGAATACTATAGCACCTTGAATGTGATATGGATTTAAAAATACATGCAGTTGGATTACACTCTTAACATTACTTGACACACAAATCTATGCCACAAGCCCATGAGGATGAAAAGAAGTTGAACACTTATGAGATTATTATACTTCAAACAGCTTAACCCTTTCTGAAAATTGATCCTTTATGAGAGAAGTTAAGATACAATAAGTTGTCTTCCAAATCAACATGTTCGTGGTATGTGCAAGAAAAAAAATAATTCGAAGTCATCTAATCTCAACCTTTCACGAGTGAAACCCCATAGCTAGGACATCTTGACATTGGGGTGAAATCATGAATTGGTTTGATGGTTCTAATAGTTAACACGATGCTCCGGGGAGAAGGCAAATAACACTACTATCCATCCAAGGAGGTAAGATACCAAGGGTAGCAAAATTCCCCGCACATGACAGCGACATAGTTAATGATTCTAGAAGTTGAGGGTGTAAAGACAACCAAACTCAATGAGACAGTGCACAATAATCATAGAAGGTTTGCAGATGTTCATGATAAGCTCTCCATAGGTTTTGACTTGAAAAAGGATGTGTCACAGTGACACATAGAAGGGCATGTTCTTTCATGGTTGTCGTACAAGTGTTGGGAACTAGCACAATGAATTCACTAAATAAGGAATACAATTAACACATTGTGGAGACATAAAGAGATGTTATAAGCTGGACATACTTCTACTATATTAACTCCCCACTGCAATATGTGACCATGCCACGAGCAACCACAATACTAGGACAAAGTGAGCTACTTACTGCGAGATGTCCCAAGTGGACACGAAAGTCATGGTGACACAAGATATTCTGTGATGGGGATGTGAGGATCTCAATTTTTCAGAGAGACTTTATGCACACGGTGACCATTTTGAGTGAAATGCACTCATATGATAGGCACTGAGAGATGCCTGTATGTTACTAGACAGTGAGAAGGTTTCATGATGATACTCGCAAGAGAGTAGAGTGACTGTTCAAACCATAGAAGCCATATACATCGGTGAGAAAAAAGGAGTGACTCGAGAAGGATCGGAGTATCAAAGAAGGGTGAAATTCCTAAATGTCTGAATAGCCTCCAACTTAAAGATGTGGTCGACAACACACCGATAAGGAGGACTCTACTAGACACGGCTTCGAGACATCCTAGAACTCTTTAAAACCTTAGGCTCTGATACCAAGTTTGTCACGCCCCAAAATCTGAGGAGTGCGACCAGCGCTCAACCGAGTAAACCCGACCGAGCAAGCCTGATAGGTCTCATTCTACCCAAACTAACTCATGAATAAATAGGAGATGGACTCCGTTAATCCAATTCTATAAACACATCATTAACGATTTCCATTTCATTTTCATTAGCAACTTCACTCACCATATTAAAGGTATTACAAGTTTTATACATCATTGCAAACCATCGACATTTCTATTTTAAATTCCCATGCCCAACACTACCCACAACCTGTCTACGGAGCCTCTAAATACAATTGAAGGATAATATGGAAATACCGGCAACAAGGCTCCGGCTATACCTTACGCGAATACCAAAATAAACTCTGAATGAAAGGCGGCATGAGCCACGCAGGGCCCCAAGAGGAAAGGGGCTCATCAATACAGCTGATGGAAAGTGGAGGAGGTGCTACTATCGGTGGACTGGAGTACCTGCTATAGAACCACCTACAATCATAACACGAATGTAGCGCCCCCGGCAAAAGGGACGTCAGTACATTTGAATTGTACTGGTATGTATGAACAAACTTCATCCCAAGTAAGATCAACCAATACACAAATACCGAACAGTAATAGAATCAATAATTAATGCACATGAAATGAACAACCAAAGCCAAAAAAGTTTCACAAACTCTCCTTTTCCCTTTTCAACATTTTACATCAATGATTTCACAATTTTCTTGAACAACCAAAGCCAAACAAGTTTCACAATCTCTCATTTTCCCTTTTCAACATTATCACATCAATGATTTAACAATTTTCTCATATTTTTATTTCAATAGTGATTTCGATCACTTTCCACCCTTATTACCTCGGCCACCCTTATCTCCGCAACCCACACCTTATTACTTCGTGTTGAGGCGTGCAACCCGATCCCACCGAACAATCACAATTCACAAACAACACAACAACAACAACAACAATTCACAAAGAACAACGACAACAATTCTCAAAGAACAACCATGACAATTCACAAGAATTTCTGTAGCCATCAATACCATTTCCATCATATTCAACAACTCATATGCATTTTATGTTACAACGATAATTGTCCACGACAAGTCATATATGTTATTACCACAGTTGTTCCAATTGCGTCAATTACGATTTCTTTCCATCATTTGTTACACAGTTCTTACCACACAAACACATTCACACACCCACATTTGGTTTGTTTCCATTTACTTGCACCATCATATCGGAAGACTTAACCAACAACGTTCAAGGCACATTAATCACAATAATTCACAAATTGTTCACATAAGTAAAAACATACTTCCATGTCGACATCCTCAAGCTTTTACAACTTTGCATATAACAAAATAGGCACATCAAATCACATCTCACAATCACATATAACTTGGTGGTAGGGAAATCAACTAAGGCAATCAATTCACATATTTTCATACAAGGTACACATACCGTATGCTCGTCACAGCAAGGGGATTCTACAAGAGTTAAGATTAGCCATACATACCTCGTTTAAGCTTTCCTTAAGTTACTACGACGTTTTGGAAATTCTAGCAATCCCAATCTACTTGAGACATAACAAAATAGAACACAAATTAGGAAGGTATTCATGGTTTCAGCTCATTTGAGCATTTTGTCAAACACTAGTTGAGCATCTTGATTTTTAATCTCTTTTACAAGACTTCCTTCATTCCCCAACCCCATCTTTATTTATTTATATACATCAATCTTCCCACAAACCTAATTTGTACATGCATGTATACATAATACTATTACCCCAAGAATCATACCTCAATAACCCATCTCACAATCTCTACAATACCAACACAACCTAGGTTAGGCACCTATGGCTTCCAATCACTATCCCATGAGTTACACTACTTAATCCATACTCATATTTCCATAATAACTCCATATATGTAAGTCTAAGGTGTAGGATTTACCTTTTTGGAAGAAATCTTGCAAAACCCTTCTTTGGGTTCTTGAAGGAATTTCTTGAAAAATCTAAGTGTTTAAGTGAATATTTCATCAATATTAGTGTATAAATGATGGAATTTCACACCAATATCATAAGGATTACTTACCTTGAAAGGGGGGGGGGGGTTGGAGGTCTTGGTATGATGAAGAAATCTTGTTAAATTCGAGCTTGAATGACAAAAATGAAGGAAAAGTGATACCCCCTTCGGTTTTTACACTGACAAGGGGTATTTTAGACATTTCACAGGTTCCCCTGCGGTCCGCGGCATTCCTCCACGGTCCACCCCGCAGTTCCAGGCAGGAAGCCCCGCTGTCCACCCTGCGGCCCAGCGCCTGGGCGCGCTGATGATGCATGTCCGGTAAAGTGGTTATAAATTCCTGTATCCACCTCCAAATGACGAACGGTTTGTTTCTTTGGAAACTATACTCAAGGGACTTTAATTTGATAGGTTTATAATCACACAACTCCTTATATAACTGGAGATATGATCCTTCAAAGTGAGGTCTTGTGCGCACTCTTTTACAACTTTCGTCCTATATGGAATTTTCCAACTTTGCTTAGACTTAGGCCTCTACTTAGACCCCAATTAACTTATAACAAGACTTATACACTTATTAACACATCTAATTGGTATCCATTATATTATTAATCCGCGTTTCCACACAAAATAAAATAATTAGCCTAACTTGGCACCTTGAAATCTTAAATTACTTTGCAAAAATTTTCTGGGGCTTTATAGATTTAATATTTTAGACATATGAAGTCCTAGCGGGATGAGTATGTGTAAAAATAGTTGTTTCGGAATCAAGACGAAGAGTGCGCTGCATAAGATTTAACAAAATCGACTAAGTTTGTAAAAGGCCTGTCTTCCAGTAGGGTTTAGTGAAAATGTGAAAGGAATTTGGGAAAACTCAAAGCATGAAAGCTGTTGGCCTTTGAAATAGCTTTTCAACGATATTGTGTAGCCTAAACGGAGCTCTGTACAAAAAGTTATGCACGTTTTACAGAACAGTATGCGATATGCATGCCGTGAGCGCATCCCGAACACGGCCGCACTTCTTTTGAGGCAGTGTTACTGCTATTTTACATTGTCAATAGTGCATTCAGGCCTACCAGGTGCGCGTGGGCGCTCATGAGGGGTCATTTTAAAGCCTTACTTCATCCCCCACAGCCCCAAAACACAAAAACTTGCTCTAGAAAGGGTATCTCTCAAAAACCTAACTCCTTAAGGGTCCCTCCACCACCCAAGGTAAGTTCTAATAGTGATTGTAAGTTAATTTCGATTTTCCAATATCATATTAGCATGGGTAAACCCTCCATATCATTAGACATTCGATTGGGACATCATTGTTGAGAGAAAAAACCCTAGAACTCAAATTCAAGAGGATTGAACTTCAAAAAGGTAATGTCTTCACCCTCTAATTGATTATACTATTGGATTAATGATTATAGACTCTAGTTCATGAGATATGAGTTGATGGGTTTGATAGAAAATCATCAACGGTTATAGGTTTGGGGTGTTGATTATTGATTATTTGTTAAGAGTGTTGTTTACCTTATGGGTGATAAAGAATGATGTTGATTATAACAATTTGAGACTTTAGAATTTTTCTAGGAGCAAGAGAATGGGCTATTGGGTGTAGAGACACCATTAATAAGGACTATGAAGCTTGTCACCAAGTGTTTGAGAAAATATTTAAGTGACTAAAACAAAAGAATTATTGCTAATATGGAATCACTTTGACTTGTATTGATATAGATTAAAGTTGAAAGGGTTGGCGAATGTTGTATTATGCTCAAGAGTAGGAAGTTAAGGTATGTGAGGCTAACTCTCTATGCTTGGGAATGTTAATGAATCTCCCTACACTACGTTTCTTTTACCACGTTACAAATTTCCTCAGAAATATAGTTAAGCCTAGTTCCTTGAAGAGTTGCAGAACTTCTATTCTCTAGTTTCATAATTCGTTCACCACTTTCATTCTGAACGTTGTGATCTCAATGCGTATTCAATATAGACTTGGGTTTGATGCCCCCGAGTCTTAGTATAGATTGCTCAGTATTCCATAAACAGTTGAAGTTTTAGTGTTCATAATCAGTACAAGAATACATGTCTCAGTCTAGTCCTATTCAGTACCCCAGTATTATGTAACTCAGTGTGATTAAGTATTCCAGTATTGTGTAACTCAGTGTGATCCAGTATTCCAATATCATATAACTCAGTGTGATTCAGTATTTCACTATCATGTATTGCAGTTTGATTCTTAGTTCCTTAATGTTGAACACCTGTATTTGGTCCTGAGGCCGTAGTTTATATGCTTTATTTATACTTGGGCCCGAGGCCGTAGTTTATGCTTTATGCATGTTTGGGACTGAGGCTGTAGTTTATGCTTTATGCATTTTTGGGCCTGAGACCGTAGTTTATGCTTTATGCATTTTTGGGCCTGAGGCCGAAGTTATGTATACATATACTTGGGCCTGAGGCCGTAGCTCGTGCACATATATATTGGGCCCGAGGCCGTAGCTTATTGAGATAAACTGGTTGTTCATCATTCAGAAGAGGGAGTATTCATATCCTTACTTCCTTTGTTCTATTTAGTTACCAGTTATCATTTTCGTTATCAGTTATAAGTTATCATATTAGTTATCAGATATCAGCTATCATTTATCATTTCAGTTTCTGTTTCAATAGTATCATTTCAGTACCAATTATCAATTCTCAGTTATTAGCTTAGTTTCAGTTTCAACATTTATAATTCTTTCTTTCAGTTGCTTTAAATACCAGTGCAATTCAAATGTACTGACGTCCATTTTGCCTGGGACCTGCATCTCATGATGCAGGTAATGATTTACAGGTTGATGATTTAGAGCACTAAGATTCTCGTACCAGCTATTTGGTGATCCCCAGTTCTTTCGGGGTATTATCATTACTTTGCAGTCTTTCAGTATTTACAGACAGTCGGTGTTTTCGGTACTTCTTTAGAGGCTACATAGACTAGAGTGACAGTTAGATAGAGTCTCAGGCTTTTTATGTTAAGCTATGTTGGCTGCAAATTTGTTTCAGAATTGTATTAGTATTTCTGCACTTTTGTTGTTATCATTCAGACTTTTAGTATAGCATCATGTGTTAGTTTACCTTCCGCATTTAGTATGTTATGATATCACATATTGATTCAGCCAGCCAGTTGGTTCACTCGGTCATATGTAATAGGGCACCAAGTGTCGTGTTATGTCCAGGACCAAGTTCGGGGCATGACAAAGCTTGGTATCATAGCACTATGTTCAAGTGACCTAGGGAGTAAATGAAGTCGTGTCCAGTGGAGTTTCCTTTATATGTATGTGCCGGCCACTCATATAAAAGGTTAACTACCAAGACATCCAGGATTGTCTCATTTCATTCTACTCTAGATCGTTCCATGAAGCTTAGAGCAATAGTTAACCTTCTCTTCCTATAGAATTCCAAACATATTGGATGCCCAAGCAACACGCAGGAAAACCTAAGATCCTAGAGAGGATAATTGCCCATTGGGGGTATAATTATGGAGTACAGGTTAGTAAATATAAGACTTGAGAGGATGTTAAAAGTGGGATACAATGGATCGTAGTACAAATTAGAGCATAACCTTATTAGAAAGTGCAAAAGCAGTTATCATGTCTTATGGTTATCAGCTTACCTCAGTTACTAGTTATACAGTGTTTTAGTTAGCAAGTTTGTGGTTATTCAGTATGCTAGTATTTAGTTATATGTTTACCAAATATCCAATTTTTAGTGTATCCAAATTTCTAGTGACTTGTGAGTGTACAATGCTGCATATGGGTTCTCACAGAAGATGTAAGTAACAGCGATTATAGTGAAACCTTTGCATATTTTAGGTCTGGATTAAGACCAAGACTCACCGGAGGGCGCAGGAAGTGATTTATCAGATGATGGTATACTTTCAAGGATAAGTTTGTGTATGGTAGTGTATTCGTATGTGTTTTACCTCCTAGAACAACTTCATTTAGTTCTTGGAAATGGAGCCATAAGTTGGATGATGATAGTTCAGATGTCAGACCCTAACATTGGTCACTATAGTTTTGGACAGAAAAGAGCCTAAGGGTAAACTACCTAGGAGTCAGAAATGTTTGTTATTACCAAAGATGTGATTTCGTACAACTCATGCAAATGACTAAAAGATATGATGTATGCAATGAGAACCAAGAGTAGCCAATATTGAATTTTAGGAAGTGATTTTAAGTTGTTTAGACTTATTCAAATTAGAACTAGAAGTACCACATTAGTAAGCTACTATAAGAAGCAACTATTGATGTAAGATAAAAGATATGGCAGTTCCCCCTTAGGTTATATGACTAAGTGATTACCGTGGATGTTTATAGTATGATATTATTTTTTATTATATAGAAAGTTTGGGGTTGCACATTATAATTTTTTTTAAGACAGATGAATTTCCTAAGTGTGATCTATGCACATAGTTTAGGAAAAAAAGGGATAGTATGCGACTATAGAATAGGGTCGGATGATAAGGGAAGTTATAAATAACCTTATTCCTTACTTTAGTTATCCAAAGTAGAACAAGAAAACGTGATTCTAGTAGGTGTTTAGCAAAAGAATAATAAGTAAGTTTTGAGTTGATACAATAAATTAGCAATTTCAGCAGAGCTAGTGGAGGTATAATTTGATTTACTTAGCTAGGTTAACTCTAGTGAGTGGATGACAGTTTGAAATACCGAACGTATGTTAGAACCCAGAGAGTCTAAGTGAAACCTGAAGTACAGTGGCAGTGAAAAAGAAATCAGCTAGTAGTGAGAGCACAAACTATATAAGAATAGCCTTTAAGAATTATCAAAAATGGGTCTCCCCAAGATTGACAGTGTGAACACAGTTAAATTATTAAGATTGTGTATGATAGTTGTGAATACATTAGCTTTCCGTTAAGTGAATAATTTATTTTTTCCTAGTAAGAAATATTTCTCAAAAGTAATTTGGAAGATCAGTCGTCATTGCCGTAGAGTGCAAAGAATTGCAGAAAATAAGGTAAGTTATTTAGATCCCAACAAAAAGAGAAGGATCCACAAGTATAAGACCTTTTGAGTAAGGGGTGATGTGAAAATTTTCAGTAAGTCCAGTTAGAGATTTGAAACCCGAATAGTTAGCATGGGATATGAAAAAAAAATCAGTTCGGTAATGAGAGAAAATTGTATAATTACCACAGGGATTATGTCTAGCATGTGTAAGAAACACAAAGTGAGTAAAATGATTACCAAGCTTAGTTATTGATGATAATGTGATCACAGAAAAACTATAAAAATCATGCCTATGTATGTGTTATGAGGGTAGTGCCATTGCACAAGACTCTAATCTTCGAAGTATAGACTTAGCTCACAACAATTCTATAAGTGTTTTCAGGAAGTTCTTAAGAAGATAATCAAGTGTGGGAAGTATAACTCATGATTTAGGTAGATAAGAGAACTCTGATGAAAGAAGTTCACTTGCAAAGAGGAGTTCGACTTCGGACTCTGAAGATGACTGAGTTGTTGTGTAGAACATGACTTGTTCCCCCTTAGTAGCCGAAAAGAAGGAGAAAAATTGTGATGATTCGTACGTGTTGCAGTTGAAAGAGGAGATCCACAAGTACAAGATGATCGCTTTTGAATAAGGGGGAGATGATTGTACTTTGAGGTACCAAGACAGATTGTGTGTTCTAGACATAGATGGACTTAAAGACGAAAGATCATGTTAGAAGCCCATAATTTTAGGTATTCTATTTACTTAGGTACCACAAAGATATATCAGGGTCTTAAGGAGATTATTGGTGGAACGGTATGAAAAAAAGGGAACGATGCAGACTTTATAGACAAGTGTCCGAATTATCAGTAAGTGAAAGCCGAGCTGCAGAAAGCCCAGTGTTTTACCACAGAATACACATGTTTTGAGTGGAGATAGTAAATATTGAATTTATGAGAGGATTATCTTGCTCATTTTAAAAGAATGGTTTGATTGGATGGTTGTACATCGACTTACCAAGTCAGCACATTCTTGCCAGCAAAGACTACAGATTCAGTAGAAGATTATACCAAGTTATACATTCAGGAAATCGTCTGAGTGCATGGGACTCCGTGGTCTGTCATTTTGAATTGTGGTGCTAAGTTTAAAATGAACTTTTTGAAGTTCTTTCAGAAATGGTTAGGCATAAGATTTTCATCCTCAGAAAGATGGCCAAGCAGAGCGCATTATTCAAACAGTTGAGGATATGTCCCTGATGTTAAAAGTAATTGGGATGATCATATACCTCTTATTAACCTTGCAAATAATAACCTACCATTCTAGTATCAAGATAGCACGTGCGAGGCTCTGTATGGGCGAAGGTGTAGATCGTCAATTCGTTGGTTCAAAGTTGGTGAAGAAGAGTTTTTGGGACCAAATTAGGTCTATCAGACTATAGAGAAAGTTAAGTTGATTAAAGAGCGTTTGAAGAAGACTCTGAGCCGCCAAAAGTCCTATTCAAATGTGCGGCATAGAGACCTAGAGTTTCAAGTTGATGATTGGGTGTTTCTAAAAGTTTCTTCTGTGAAAGGAGTTATGAGATTTTGGAAGAAAGGGAAGCATAGTCCATGCTATTTTGGGCCATATAGAATCTTATAAATGATCGGTCAATTAGCTTATGAGTTGGAGTTGCCACTAGAATTTGTGGCTATACAGCCACCACTTCACGTGTCATGTTATAACATTCATCTTTCCAGCACTCAGATACCCATGTCAGTTCAGTACTCGGATACTCATGTCAGTTCAATACTCAGATACTCATGCATTTTAATACTCAACTACTCATGCCAGTCCAATACTTAGATATTCATGCCAGTTTCGTACTCGGATATTGATGTTATTTCAATACTCAATTATTCATGCCAATTCAGTATTTGTATATCCATGTTAGTTTAGTATTCACGTATCCATGGTAGACCAATATTGCGTCAATGCAGTAGTCATTCAGTTCAGTATCTCAACAGTTTAGTAATCATGTATTCATTATATTTAGTATGCAAGTGTTAATGGAAGTTCATGTTTCCACCAGACCCGTTTAAGGTTCGTAGTTAGCAGAAGTTACAGTCAGGACAATCATTCAAGGATGAATGATCCCAAGGGGGAGATAATGTAGCATCCTGTACATTCAGACTAGGTGTGTACATATCAAATGGGTATTAATTTGATATTTTAGACATATAAAGTCCTAGCGCGGTCAGGCCTACCAGGTTTGCGGGTGCGTTCATGGGGGGACATTGTAAAGCCCTACTTCATCCTCCACAGCCCCAAAACACAAAAACTTGCTCTAGAATGGGTAGCTCTCAAAAACCTTACTCCTTAAGGGTCCCACCACCACCCAAGGTAAGTTCTAATGGTGATTCTAAGTTAATTTCAATTTTTAAACATCTTATTAACATGGGTAAACCCTCCATATCATTAGATAGTCGATTCGGACATCACTGTTGAGAGAGGAAAAACTAGAACTCGAATTCAAGAGGATTGAACTTCAAAAAGGTAATGTATTCACCATATAATTGATTATACTATTAGATTAATGATTATAAACTCTAGTTCATGAGATATGAGTTTATGAGTTTGATAGAAAAGCATTAATGGTTATAGGTTTGGGGGTGTTGATTGTTGATTATTGGTTAAGGGTGTTGCCTTATGGGTGATAAAGAATGATGTTGATTATAATAGTATGAGACTTTAGAATTTATCTAGGAGCAAGATAATGGTCTATTGGGTATAGAGACATAATTAAAAAGGACTATGAAGCTTTATGTCACCAAGTGTTTGAGAAAATATTTAAGTGAGTAAAAGATGAGAATTATTGCTAATATGGAATCCCTTTGACTTGCATTGATATAGATTAAAGTTGAAAGGGTTGGCGTATGTTGCATTACGCTCAAGAAAAGGAAGTTAAGGTATGTGAGACTAACTCTCTATGTTTGGGAGTGTTAATGATTCTCCCCACTACGTTTATTGTACCATGTTACTAATTGCCTCAGAAATATAGTGAAGCCTAGTTCCTTGAATAGCTGTAGAAATTCTATTCTCAAGCATCATAATTCGTTCACCACTTTGATTCTAAACGTTGTGAGCTCAGTGCGTATTAAATATAGACGTGGGTTTGATGCCCCCCGAGTCTTAGTATAGATTGCTCAGTATGCCATAAAAAGTTGAAGTTTCAATGTTGATAATCAGTTCAAGAATACATGTCTCAGTCTAGTCCTATTCAGTATTCCAGTATTATGTAACTCAGTGTGATTAAGTAGTCCAGTATTATGTAACTCAGTGTGATCCAGTATTCCAGTATCATGTAACTCTGTGTGATTTAGTATTTCACTATCATATATTGCAGTTCGATTCTTAGTTCCTGAATGTTGAACACCTGTATTTGGGCTTGAGGCCGTAGTTTATATGCTTTAGGCATACTTGCGCCTGAGGCCATACTTTATGTTTTATGCATGTTTGGGTCTGATGCCGTAATTATGCTTTATGTATTTTTGGGCATGAGGGCGTAGTTTATGCTTTATGCATTTTTGGGCCTGAGGTTGTAGCTTGTGCACATATATATTGGAAACGAGGCTATAGCTTATTCAAATAAATAGGTTATTCATCATTCAGAAGAGGGTGTATTCATATCCTTACTTCCTTTGTTCTGTTAAGTTATTAGTTATCATTTCAGTTATCAGTTATCAGTTATCATATTAGTTATCTGTTATCATTTCGGTTTCCGCTTCAATACTATCATTTCAGTACCAATTATCAATTTTTAGTTATCAGCTTAGTTTCAGTTTCAGCATTTAAAATTCTTTCTTTTAATTGCTTTACATACCAATGCAATTCAAATGTACTGAAGTCCCTTTTTCCCGGGGCCTGCATCTCACGATGTAGGTAATGATTTACAGGTTGATAATTTAGAGCGCTAGGATTCTCATACCAACTATTTGGTGATCCCTAGTTCTTTCGGGGTATTATCATTACTTTGCAGTCTTTCAGTTTTTACAGACAGTCGGTGTTTTCAGTACTTCATTAGAGGCTACACAGACTAGAGTGACAGTTAGAGAGAGTCTCAGGCTTTTCATGTTAAGCTATGTTGGCTGCTAATATGTTTCAGAATTGTATTAGTATTTCCGCACTTTTATTTTTATCATTTAGACTTTTAGTATAGCAGCATGTGTTAGTTTATCTTCCGCATTTAGTATGTTATGAAATCACATGTTGGTTCAGCCAGCCAGTTGGTTCACTCGGTCACATGTAGTCAGGCACCGAGTGCCGTGTTACGTCTAGGCCTAGGTTCGGGGAGTGATAATTGCACACTGGAACAGGAGGAATATGGGCGAAATATGATTGTCTTGTGGGATCGGGTTGCATGCCGCAACATGAGTATTAAGAGTAGACAAGTGGGATAGGGTTGCACGCTGCAATAGGAGTAATAAGGGTGAAATATTGAGGAGCAATAAGGGTGGACTGGTGGGATCGGGTTGCACGCTGCAACAGGAGTAATAAAGGTGAATGTTCATAATGTTACCGATTATATGGTGGGATCGGGATGCGCGCCGCATATTTGTTGTTTATGTATTCTTCTTCTGTGGTGAATTATTTCTGTAGTATTGTAACTCTCTTAAGGATTGGTTATAGTTGAGTACTACCAAGATATTTGTGTTCCGTATTTATTTTGCTGCAAGTTACTATTCCAATACGTTCTATATTTCATTTTTGCTTTATTATATTTTATTGCATGTTATACTGTATATGCCCTGCCGTAGCCTCCTCTCTACCTTGTTGAGGTTAGGCTCGGCACTTACCAGTACATTGGGTCGGTTGTACTGATACTGCACTCTACACTTACTGTGCAATTTTTGGAGCTAGTTGTGGCTGATCGAGAGGTCGTTTACAAGCATTCATCTAAGAGACCCAAGGTAGTCCTGCAAGCGTCCGCAGGTGTTGGCATCCCCTCCTATATTTCTACATTTCTGTTTATTGTTTTTCGAGACATATGTATTTTTCTTTTAGACCCATGCTTGTAGATATTCATAGAATATTTGTGGCTTGTGACACTAGTTTCTTGGTGGTGACAGTTTTCGGTATTTGTTAATAGTATATCGGTAACTAGTAAATTATGTGTTTCCGCAATTATTTCCATTTGATTTAACTTTGTTAGTTTTAACTATAAAAATGTAAAGGAAAAAGGTTAATAGAACTCTAACGGTTGCTTGCCTAGCGGGTACGATTTTAGGCGCCATCACGGTCTCAACAGTGGGAAATTCAAGTTTTGACAAGTTGGTATCAGAGCACTGGGTTGCCTAGGTCTCACAATTCATGAACAAGCTTAGTAGAGTCTGAGGGATCGATACAGAGACGTCTGTTCTTATCCCGCAGTGGCTAAATAGTTAGGAACAATTTCACTTCTATTCTTCTCTGCCGTGCGATTTGGTCCCTCAATGCTAATTGAACTCTTTACTCATGTTCCTTCGTAGATGGCGAGAACACATACTGCTTCATCAACTGATCAGCAGTCCGAGCCCCCTGTGGCAGCTCCTACAGGGGCAGAAGACGAGGCCGAGGCCGTGCCAAAGGCCAAGGAAGCGGCAGGGCTCAACCCAGATATCGAGCAGCAGCACTAGCAGTGGAGCCTCAGGTAGAGTTTGATGAAAAGGCTCCGTGCTAGACCATTCCAGCGGGGCGAGCTCAGGTTTTAGAGGGGTTCATCGCTACCCCGGTACTTCAGGATGCTTTGGTTTGTCTAGTAGGCCTTATGAAGAGTGTTACTCAGGCCGGTACATCCCCTTAGCACCAGCCGTCTCTCGGGCTGGGGGAGGAGCACAGACTCCTGCTACTCACACTCTGGAGCAGATGGCTCCCCAATTTTAGACTTCAACAGCTCAGCCAGTTGGGGTAGTTCCACAGGTATCGTAGCACAGACCGGTGATGGATCAGTTATGTCTTTTGAGGCCTTATGAAGATTGGATAGGATTACCAAGTTTTTAACCACTACCTATGGTGGTACTTCTTTAGAGGATCCCGGGACTATTTGGACAGTTGTCACGAGGTATTACGGAACATGGGGATAGTGGAGACCAATGGGTCACGTTGTATAAGCAGAGGGTATTGAGGTGGACCCTAAGAAGATTGAGGCTGTCAAAGACTAGCCTAGACCCACATCTGCTACATATATTCGGAGTTTCCTGGGTTTGGCGGGTTATTACCATCGTTTTATGGAGGGATTTTCATCCATAGCAGCCCCAATGACCAGGTTGACCTAGAAGGGTGCCTCGTGCAGATGGTCAGACAAATGTGAGGCGAGCTTTCAAAAGCTCAAGACAGCTTTGACTACGACGCTAGTGTTGGTGTTGCCCATAGGTTTAGGGCCCTATACTATTTATTGTGTCATATCTCGTATTGGACTTGGTGTGGTATTGAAGTAGGGTGGCAACGTTATTGCATATGCTTCACGGCAGTTGAAGATTCATGAGAAGAATTATCCAGTTCATGAGTTGGAGCTAGCAGCCATTGTACACGCACTGAAGATTTGGAGGCACTATCTATATGGCGTGTCGTGTGAGGTATTCACGGATCATAAGAGTTTGCAGTACTTGGTAAAGCAAAAGGAGCTCAATTTAAGTCATAGAAGGTGGTTAGAGCTATTGAAAGACTGTGATATCAGTATCTTGTATCATCCCAGAAAGGCCAATATGGTGGCCGATGCTTTGAGTAGGAAGTCAGCTAGCATGGCAATTTTGCGTATATTCTAGTCGGTAAAAGAGCACTTGCCTTAGACGTTCATGCTTTGGCCAATCAATTCGTGAGGTTGGATGTTTTGGAGCCTAGTCGTGTTCAAGCCTGTACAGTCACTCGATCTTCCTTGTTTGAGCGTATCAGGGAGCGGCAGTATGATGATCCTTATTTGCTTGTCCTTAGGGACATAGTGCAGCATGAAGATGCCAATCAGGTTGCAGTTGGAGATGATGGACTTTTGAGGAAGAAAGGTTGGGTTTGTGTGCCTAATATGGATGGACTTCGTGAGTTGATTGTGGAATAGGCTCATAGTTCCTGGTATTCTATTCATCCGGGTGCCATTAAGATGTATCAGGACTTGCGGCAGCATTATTGGTGGAGGAGGATGAAGAAGGATATTGTTGCATATGTAGCTCGGTGTTTGAATTATCAGCAAGTAAAGTACAAGTATAGGAGACCTGGTGGTTTGCTTCAGAAGATAGAGATTCCTTAGTGGAAGTGGGAGCATATCACTACGGACTTCGTTGTTGGACTCCCACGGACACACAGAAAGTTTGATACAGTATGGGTTATTGTGGATAGCCTGACCAAGTCAGTGCATTTCATTCCTGTGGCAGTTTCCTATTCTTCGGAGTGGTTGGCAAAGATCTATATCCGTGAGGTTGTTCGTCTTCATGGTAGGCCGGTGTCTATCATTTCTGATCTAGGTACGTAGTTTATCTCACATTTCTAGAGAGAAGTACTACGTGAGTTGGGTACGCAGCTCGAGTTAAGCACAGCATTTCATCCTCAGACGGACGGACTGTCCGAGTGTACTATTCAGATTTTGGAGGATATGCTTCATGCTTGTGCTATTGACTTTGGAGGTTCTTGTGATCAATTCTTACCGTTAGCAGAGTTTGCCTACAACAATAGGTATTAGTCGACATCCAGATGGCCCCCTATGAGGCATTATATATAGACGGTGCCGGCCGCCAGTTGGGTGATTTGAGCCGGGGGGTGCTACGTTTTTGGGTATAGATTTAGTATATGATTCCTTGGATATGGTTAAGATCATTCGGGCAAAAGAGTTATGCCGACCGTAAGGTTCGTGAAGTGGCTTCATGGTCGAAGAGAGAGTGGTTCTTCGAGTTTCACCCATGAAAGGTGTGATGAGATTTGGGAAGAAGGGCAAGTTAAGCCCTAGGTTCATCGGGCCTTTTCCGATCCTTGAACGAGTAGGAGAGGTGGCCTACAGACTCACATTGCCACCAGGTTTATTAGTAGTGCATCCAGTGTTTCATGTGTCCATGCTTCGGAAGTATCACGGCGTTCCATCCCACGTGTTGAATTTCAGCACTGTTTAACAGGGACAAGGATTTGACCTACGAGGAGGAGCTGGTAACCATTTTAGACCGATAGATTTGTCAGTTAAGATCGAACAGTTACACTTCGGTTCAAGTGCAGTGTAGAGGTCAGCCTATTGAGGCAGCTACCCGGGATTCCGAGTCCGATATACGGAGCAGATATCCCCATCTTTTCTCCAACTCAGGTATCTTTTCTATGTTCGTTCGAGGTCGAACGGTTGTTTTAGAGGTGGAGAATATGATGACCCAAAGGGTAATGTTCTGTTTTAGAACTTGATCCATGTTTTGAGGCCTTAAAACCTCATTTAATCTTTTCTCGATTTGTGTGTCCTATCCGGGCATGATTCCGAAAAGCCTTTATTTGGAAAATTTATGAAATAACAATTTTTGGCTTAAAAAGTTGATTTTTGTTGACTTCCATCAACGTTTTGGGTATACGGACATGTGTTTTGGCAGTCCCGAAAGGTTTATAGTAAAATATGGGACCTGGGAATATGACCGGAAACGAATTCCGAGGTCCCTAGCCCGAGAAATGAATTTTTGATGAAAATTGATAAACTGAAATTATAATAGTTTTGAGAAACTGCTAAAAAATTTAATCTTGCTGGTATTGGGTCCGAATTTTAGTTCGGGGCCCGGTACAGGTCCGCTATGATATTTATACCTTATCTGTAAAATTTTGGGAGAAAAGAGGCTAAATTGACTTGATTCGGACCTTTGGTTGAGAAAATAGAAGTTTTGGGACTCTCTTGAAGATTTCATGCAATTTGGTGCTAAATTCGTAGTTCTAGGTGTTATTTTGGCGATTTGATCGCCCGAGCAAGTTCATATGACGTGTTAAGATTTGTGTGTATTATTGGTTTAGAGCCACATGGGATCGGGTGGGTTTCGGATGTCGTGCCCCCTTTTTTCCCTCCTCGCGTCAGGAGAATCGGGTTAATGACATTTTGGGTATAAGACAACTCATTCCTTTTGGGATTTATGGTGCATTAGGACACCTTCAAGGTTTATTTCCAAGTTTTTGCTTGATAACCAGAGATAGTTTAAGGGATTGAAATTATCCTAAGGGGAAGGTGTCAGGCACCCCTCAAGATCCACTAGTGTGGTTCCCGCCCAGATAGTTCTTTGTAAATTTGGTTCAATTGACATATAGATAGATAAGGCTCAAATAAGATGGGTTTTTCATAAACAATTGTTTGAAGGTAAACAAAGTTTTAAAGAGCAATTAAAAGGTTGTTTTTGAAAAAATGAGTCATAATGCTTTAAAAGAAAAGGAAATAAGGGAAGGGGGTCCTAGCTTTATTTATAATATGGATCACATCAATGCTATACCCGATAATCAATCTTCAAAAGAGGGGCTACACGTGGTATTAGCACACCGGTCATCATATCCATATCTACCCTTTCCCACCTCGTTTAAGGTACTAAAGAGCGGATTGTTCTCGATCACTATTGCATGCAATTACCTGCCCCATTCCTATCAGTCCCGAAGGCACTTAGGACTACTATTCCTAACGGGAGGGATATTGGCTCACTTGGAGTTTCAAAGGTGAAAAAAATTCTAAGGCGACATACAAAACATATAAAAACTGCACATTAAAGGGGAAGCACATAAACACTGTAGGCTCATATATACCTCCTCAAACAAAGTAATCCAATAGCATGACTCAAACACAAGTAAAGTTTGATTCTAAAAAAAACTTGAGGGAAGGAGATCATTGTTGTTGCAGCAGGCCTGGTCTATTACATGACTCAGTTAGGAAACACGAATCAGGCCTACCTGCTGGTTGTAGCACTTAACAATTAACAGAGGCGAGATCAGTTTTATTATTGTTATTATTAGCTAAGACTTGCCTAAGTGTTTAGGGGAGCTCTTAGGGACATGGTATCTATTACTCATTCTGAATCTGGCCCAAGTAGTAACAACTTAAACGAATGGTTTGAGATCCTATAGGCATGCCTGCTAAATCGTGTTAATAGGAAGATATTAAGTTACTTAAAAAACTGGTTCAGAGTAGACGAATTTAAAATTAGGGTAGTTTTTAGATCATGCAGACGAGAGTATCCATTATTGCTGATTTTTATTCCTATGAACATAATATCTAAAATTACAGATTTTAAACCCTTATAGACATAGTATCTGATTGCTGATTTTAAACCTTTATAGATATGATATCTGAATAAGTGATTTTTGACTCCTATAGGCATGATATATGAATGAATGATGTTAAACCCTATAGGCATAATATCTAGTGAACAATGGAAACATGCAGGTTTTACTTGGGAATTCCTATAGGTATGATCCCTATACATTATGCTGACTTTAACATTAAAAACGTGATGCCAGATTATAACCAATTGTGTCCTAAAAACATGATATCAAACATGAAGAATTTTAGATGATCCCTATAGGCAGGTTATCTAAAGGTGAAGTTGAACATGCAGGGTTTAGAGCAAGTTCTATAGACATGGTTTCTTAATGCAATTTGAATTACGCAGAACTAAAAGCAGTCCTATAGGTATGTTTTCTACCCTTGATCATGCATAATTACCCAACCATTTTTAACTAGCCAGCCCCAAGTGTTTATTACAAACTAGGAATACTGAATTACATCAGAAAATACATAAAAATACAACCAAAGGAAGCCTGATTCTTGGTTCCTCCCTGAGCTATGCAATAAACTGCTTTAAGATGCCATTGTTTCAAAGCCTTTCTCAGACTTGAGTGTGTCGAAGTTACCCCGGGCAGTGCTTACACCCAAGTTGCATAACCAGATAGAGATGCGTGCGGCGTGGAAAAGGCCAGCCTTTATGTGTCCATGTTCAGAGGGAGCTCATGGGTCCCAAAAAAGGGCTCACACAAGAGGGGCAGAACCTAAGTCTAAGAGTAAAGTGGAAATGTAATAGCAGAAAGTTATTTAAAAAATCTTGATTGAGAGCAGTAGGGGGATAAGTGTGGTTTGAAAAACATCAGCTCAAATTATGTAGTATCAGCAAGTGCACGAAGGGGAAGGGGTGTGGGAATACATTGCAGATGCCATATGGCCCTGAAAGGGATCAAGTCTAGACATCCACAGCAATAAGTGAAGCTGGCATAACCATAAACCTGCTAAAACACACAACATATAAATGTTATGATTCCAGGGAATCATGTTTGGGTCATGCACAACAGTGTTCAATGTTGTCCTGCCCCAAACCAACCAAAGATACCAAACATAGAGGGGATGTGGGTTTTGGATTCATAAGTGATTGATAGAATTCATACATAAGGGAAAGATAAATTCAGAAAAAGAAAAGGGGAGCAGGTTATAACATGATTAGGAGTGAAACTCGATTAAACACAAATAAGGACCAGGAAAGAGTGTAGGAAATAATAAATAAACATGTTTTTGCTGATGTTGAAGATTAATCAGAACATACTGCAGAAAGAAAGTAAGCAAATTTCCCACAACCTAGCCTTGGCTTTCAGCCGGCTAGGTAAGGTAGCAACACAAGTAATAACAGAGCCAAGAGAGAAAGAGAGTTTTTAGAGTGAAGTGTGTGTTCTGAATTTCAGTAGTTAGTGTCTGAAAGAAGAGAAGTACAGGGTATATATAGCCCTTTTTGAAAAAGAGTAAAAAAGAAGTAATAAGCTATAAACATGGAAACAATCACAATTCAGAATCAATTATACAAGTGATTTCCTTTAATTAAGGGATCACTTGGTTAATGGGTAATGACGTGTTCATAATAAGGAAAGAAATCAATTTGTAAGAAAACTGATAGGTTCCATAAAAGATGTAGTAAAACAATTGGGTAAGTAATCAAGTCTAAGTACTGGAATATATCGATTTTGGGAAAGGATTCAGAGTAAGGCAAAACAAGGAAAAGAATCAATTAAACTTAACAGACGAGTGAAATCAGAATTTCACAAAACAAGGGTTTGAAATCAGTCACAAGATTGAAGATCAATCAAAGAGAGAACCTCAGCATATAAATAAAATGCTCAAATACTAGACATACGAGGCCAAACCTATTGGCAAAAAGAACTAGCATGCAATAGTAGCACAAAGTTCAGTAGATAGCAAACATTCAAGCCATAGTAGTCAAATAGGTCAAGTCACATTGAGTCAATAGTGAAGAAAATATATTATCAGAAGCATGCGAAGGTAGCAGATGAAGAAAACCCCTTTTTGAAAAAATTAGGGTTTCAAGCACAGTCAAGTTTTAAAGATGATAGAAACCTTGAATCAAAGGAATCACATAAAGGAAAGGAAATTCTGAAACAAAGAACTTCAAATTGAGTCAAGCACTTAAACGAATTGTTTCAGACCCAATGACATAGGGTTTTTCAGCAATAGTAGTGTTTAAAAGAAGATAAACAAACAAATCAAACAAACTCAAGCATTCGTCTAATCAAACAGCCAAAAGAAATTAGGGCTTTTATCATACAAACTTATATAGAAGAACAATACGAGCAAACATAGCAAAATATGTCAAAAATCAGAGAAAAGATTCGAAATAGCTTAACAGGAAAACCTAATCGGAAAAGATAAAGAGTTTTGAAAGAAAAATTTTAAAGAAACTTCGAGAAAATCCTTAGAAGTTAAAAGCAAGCATAAATCTGAAACAGATCTGAAAGAACCTTAGAGATTAGGGTTTCAGAAGAACCCAAAAGCAATGAGAAAGGCCTTGAAAGCTATCGATGTAACTAGAAGAGTCAAAGATCTTACTCAAATGGCCATAGCTGGCTGGAAAAAAGCCAAAGATGACTGGAGAAGGGCCATGAAATAAAATCGAATGAAGGCCGAACTAGAGTTCTTCATAGTCTGTGCTTGAAACCATAAGGAAAAACACAAAAGAGCCAGGAAAGGCTGGCACAAGTCTCCGATGACATTGGAATGCCATAGGTTACAGTGGATTAGGGTGGCGGCGGCTAGGGTTTGAGAGTGTTGTAGAGAGGATTTGGGAGAGGAGGGGTTTTAGAGGCGGCGTGTGGTGAATAATGAAAGGGTTTGGGGGTCTTTTGGGCTTAATTAGGTAAGAGCAGCCGATGGCCGTTGATCTAAATGATCAACGACTGAGATTTAAAAGATTAGGTGGGGATCCAGATATAGGTCTGTTTAATTAGGTTTGAGTCGGGTTTTAATAGGAATCGGGCCAGGGGATTGGGATTCAAATTGGGGTTTAATTTAGGCTACAATCGAAATAAAATGGGGTTATCATTTGAATAACCAATTTTCCCTATTTGATTTATAAAAAATAATAAAATACTTTCTGTGAATAAATTAAAGAGGTTAAAAAGACTTATAGTATATAATTAATTATTTAAAAATACCAGACCTAATTTTATGAATATAAAACACAGTTAAATCTAAAAGGGGGCTAATATTGCAATTATATAATTTTAGCCTTAAAAAACTAAATAATTTTGTAAAAATATGCAAAAATTACCTTAGCTATATATTAGCCTAAATATAAACTTCCAACAAAGGAATTACCAAAGTAATAATTTTAGAAGCAATTATTGGATTTCTATGGATAAAATAGGAGAATAGATTGATTTAAAAATCCTTTAAAATTAAGGAAAAATAAGGAAATACTTAGATATGCCTATATATGCATACATATTCTATTTGAAGGTAATGTGCATGTTAAAATATACATAGGAAAAAATTGGGTATCAACAGCTGCACCTCTTTACCTGGGAAGGATGAAAGAGTTGTCGGATAAAGATATGATGGCCAAATTTTGATCGAACAAAGTGGTTTGAAGAAGATAGGCCATGCCCTGGCTTATAAGCTGCCTACATATTCTTGGTCTTACAGAAGTCCGGCCATATGTAGTTCAAAATCCGTTGGCGGGGTATGCCGACAGGTACTTTCCAAGAACAGATGCAATGTTTTGGTCAGGGCGAGGGGAAGCTCATGGGAATGGTCAGGTCTGATATGGCTGTAGGCACAGGAGCGGAAACGCTCCTGCCGGGACGGCTGTTACTTGATGGTTTACCTGCAAATAAGTAATATAAGCATATATTGTGCGTAAATTTAAACATGATGCGAATTCCCGTTGGACCATGAATGTTGTCTTTGGACGGTTATAATGACGTCTTTAGACCATGATGTCCTGGCCATGAAGCGTATAATAAAGGATTCACAGGCTACGAAATGATGCTCTCGGGCCATGAAAATGGTTCCTTTGAATAATGATATGCAGAAGATTGAAAGGGATCCTCAGGTCATGACAAGGTGTTCTCGAGCTATGAGGATGGGCCTCTGAATGATGACGCCTTTGGATAATTTGGCGATGTTTCAGCCCATGAAATGTGATAGCATGTGGCGATCTTTCAGCCATGCAATGTGGCGATCTTTTAGTCGTGCAATGTGGCAATCTTTCAACCGTGCAATATGGCGATCTTTCAGCCGTGCAATGTGGCGATCTTTCAGCTGTGCAATGTGGCGATCTTTCAGCCATGCAATGTGGCGATCTTTCAGCCATGCAATATGGTGATCTGTAGGCCATGCAATGTGAATGCAGATAGAGGTAGAGCTTAACCTCGGAAGGCAGAATAGTAGCCTTATGCAAGTTGGAATACAGAATAGTATCCTTATTCAATGCAAATGCAGATATAGGTAGAGCTTAACCTCGGAAAGTAGAATAGTAGCCCTATGCAAGTTGGAAGGCAGAATAGTAGCCTTATGCAATGCAAATGTAGATAGAGGTAAAGCTTAACCTCGGAAGGTAGAATAATAGCCTCATGCAATGCGAATGCAGATAGAGGTAAAGCTTAACCTCAGAAGGCAGAATAGTAACCTTATGCAAGTCGGAAGGCAGAATAGTAGCCTTATGCAAGAAATAGAATAGAAAATGGTGGTAGAGTTTTTAGCTGATAGCAGATTGCGACATTGTGATTATTGGGAGCATTGTGACGTATGGAACATTATGGGCGTATGTTAATAGCAGATGTTGGTAGGCGCAATGGTTCAAAGAATAGTATCTTTGAACGACATTTGTTGTACGGGCAGATATTGCATTCAATGATTTTGTAATCTTTGTGCCTGCATCCAAAGAAAAATCGTGAGTTCTGTAAAGGGGAAAAGGTTAGTTCGTATCCCCGCTGGCTTTGCTTAACTTGTTCGGCTTTGATCTGGCGATGGTGTCTGTATCATTGGGGTAGCATTGCTAAACAAAGTAGTTTTGATAATAATCATGCATAATTTTGTAAGAGTATAACATAAAAGTATAATTAAAATAGTTTTTAGATGAACCGACAACTGTGACATGGTTCGAGACATTGCAACTTCTCCTGCTATGGAATTTTGAGGGTCCTCCTCAAAATTCTGCCCTAGTTTGATGGGTTGACTCTTCTGACTGTTGCTCGCGCGGTGATCGGCTGAAATTACTTCGGAATTTTGAGGGTCCTCCTCAAAATTCTGCACCAGTTTCCAATTCTGGGGAAAATGAATTTTATTTAATTCTGACCGAACCCATAAGGTTGCCTGCATATCCTCTCTTAAATGAGAATCAAGTCAGATGTAGTTCAATTTACATCATATAGGGAAAACATGGAGATTACACATAGTAACGCTTGACTGCATCTGAATTAATCGGCTTTGGCCAGATCTCTCCATCCATTTCTACGAGTATGGGGGCTCCTCCTGTCAAAACCTGGTGAACCATTTACGGACCCTGCCAGTTGGGAGAGAACTTCCCTTTGGCTTCATCCTGATGCGGAAAAATTTTCTTTAATACCAACTATCCCGATGTGAATTGCCTCGGCTCGACTCTCTTGTTGAAGGCTCTGGACATTCTGTTCTGATAAAGTTGATCGTGACAAACTGCGTTTATTCTTTTTCCATATATAAGAGCTAGCTGCTCATAACAACTCTTCACATTTTCTGCATCGTTGAGCTCGACTTCCTGTATGATCCTTAAAGAAGGAATTTCTACTTCGGCGAGAATGACAGCTTTTGTACCATAAACCAGCATATAGGGGGTTTCCCCAGTTGACGTGCGATCTGTGGTGTGATACCCTAACAGAGCAAATGATAACTTCTCATGCCACTATTTATGCTTCTCTATCATTTTCCTCAATATTTTCTTGATATTCTTGTTGGCGGCATCCATAGCTCCATTCATTTGAGGCCTGTAGGTTATAGAATTCTTGTGCCTAACCTTGAAGGTTTCACACATAGCTTTCATTAAGTCACTGTTGAGATTGGATCCATTATCAGTAATGATTGATTCTGGAATCTCTAGTCGGCAAACAATGCAGTCGTGGACAAAGTCTGTAACAACCTTCTTAGTTACTATTCTGTAAGATGCTGCTTCGACCCATTTGGTGAAATAGTCGATTGCTACTAGAATAAACATGTGCCCGTTGGAAGCGGCAGGCTCGATTGGTCCAATAACATCCATTTCCCAAGTGGCGAACGGCCATGACGAGCTTGTTACATTAAGCTCATTCGGAAGCACATTTATCATGTCTGCATATATTTGATAGCAGTGGCATTTCCAGACATACCGGATGTAGTCTGTTTCCATAGCCATCGAAACGTAATCCCAAATCAGGATTACTCTACCACAAGTCCCAGCATGAATTTCCTCTAACAGCTTGGATGCTTCCCTTGCATCGACACACCTCAGTAATCCCAAATCAGGAGTCCTCGTATACAGGATACCTCCGTTGTGAAATAAGTTGTTAGACAATCTCTGAAGTGTGCGTTTCTGAGTATGGTTGGCAAGCTCTGGGTACTCTCCTTTTGCCAAATATTTCTTGATATCATTAAACCAAGGCTTTTTGTCTGCTTCTTCTTCAACATGGGCACAGTAAGCCGGCTAATTATGGATTTTCACTATGACGGGATTAATGAAATTCCTATCTGGATGTTGTATCATAGATGATAGGGTAGCTAATGCATCGGCGAACTCATTCTGGACTCCGGGGATATGCTGGAACTCTGTCCTTGTGAACCTCTTTCTTAATTCCTATGCATGATGCAAATACGAGAGTATCTTGGAGTTCTTGGTTGCCCATTCTTCTCGTACCTGATGTATTAGCAAGTTTGAATCTCCAATTACTAGCAACTATTGAATGTTCATGTCAATGGTCATCTTGAGCCCTAAGATGCAAGCTTCGTACTCAGCCATATTGTTGGTGCTGGGGAACCTGAGTTTGGCAGACACCGGATAATGCTGACCGGTTTCTGACACTAAGAATGCTCATATGCCAACTCCTTTAAAACTTGCTGCTACATCAAGAAACATTCTCCAACCATCATAGGACTCTGCAATGTCTTCTCCTATGAATGATATATACCTCTTCATCGGGAAAATATGTTTTCTAAGGTTCATATTCTCTATCCACGGGGTTTTCAGCATGGTGGTCTGCCAATGCTTGTTCATTGATTGACTTCTGAGTTACGTACACAATATCAAATTCACTCAGCAAGATTTGCCACTTGGTTAGCTTGCTAGTGGGCATGGGTTTCTGAAAGAGGTACTTTAAAGGGTCCATCCTTGATATGAGATACGTGGTGTAGGCACAGAAGTAATGTCTCGACTTCTGAGCTACCCAAGTCAAAGCGCAACAGGTGCACTCCAAAAGAGAATATCGGGCTTTATAGGGAGTGAACTTATTGCTGAGGTAGTAAATTGCTTGTTCTCTTCTCCCAGTTTCATCATGCTGCCCCAAAACGCAACCGAAAGCTCCATCCAATAATGTGATGTAGAGTAATAGGGGTCTACCTGGCTCGGGTGGGACCAAGACTGGTGGTGTTGACAAGTATTCATTGGTTCTGTCGAAAGCCCTTTGGAAATCATCAGTCCATTTGGTAGCAGCGTCCTTTTTCAACATCTTAAAGATTGGATCACAAATAACTGTAGACTGCGATATGAACCGGCTAATATAGTTAAGTCTTCCCAAGAAACTCATCACGTCCTTCTTGTTCTTTGGCGGTAGAAGTTCCTGAATGGCCTTGACCTTTGATGGATCCAATTATATTCCTCGGCAGCTCACAATACACCCAAGCAACTTTCTGACGGGAACCCCAAATGCACACTTTACCGGATTCAGTTTCAAGTTGTACCTTCACAATCTATTGAAGAACTTCCTCAGATCTTCCATGTGATCAATGGACTTCTTGGACTTGATAATGACATCATCCACATATATCTCAATTTTTTTGTGTATCATATCGTGAAAAATGGTAGTCATGGCCCTCATGTAGGTGGCCCCTGCATTCTAAGGCCGAACGACATCATTTTGTAACAATACATTCCCCACGGCATAATGAAATCCATTTTATCAGCATCTTCTTCATCCATCCAGATTTGATGATAACCGGCGAAGCAATCAATGAATGACTGTAACTTATGCTTGGCGTAATTTTCGATCAAGATTTCTATATTGGCAAGGGGAAGTCATCTTTCATACTAGCCCGGTTGAGATCCCGGTAGTCGACACAGACTCTTACCTTCCCCTCCTTCTTTGGTACTGGTACAATGTTGGCTAACCATGTCGGATACTCAACTACCCTGAGAACTTTAGCTTTGACTTGCTTTGTGACCTCCTTCTTGATTTTCAAACTCATGTCATGCTTGAACTTCCTGAGTTTCTGCTTTACCGGCGGACATGTCAGATCGGTTGGCAATTTATGGGCCACAGTAGATGTACTTAGACCATCCATATCATCATATGGCCAGGCTAATATGTCCTCATATTCCTTTAGAAATTTGGTGTATTCCTTCTTTTCTGATGGCGACAAATGAACGCTGATTCGTGTTTCCTTGACATTTTCTGCATCTCCCAAGTTAATAATTTCTATTCGTCCAGGTTGGACTTAGGTCGATTTTCAAAGTTCTCAACATCTTTAACAATCTCCCCTGGTATGTCATCTTCTTCTGAGTCAATGTCTGTTTGTTCCGTTGTCTCATTACATGTCACAGTCATTGGTTCATAAAGATAAGTAATAGTAATGCTGTGCAAGTAAAGTAATGAGAGAAAAATAGTAATGAGTGTTGATTCATAAAAAAAATTGAAAGGCTTTGATAAATTCAATATATGTTTTGAACATTGAAGATCTTATTGCATAAATCAAAATGCGAAAAGAGAAGATTATCTAGTAAAAATAAAAACAGTGCATGATGCTTATTTAACCTTGCTACCCCGAGGCTCACCGGGCGTTGGTGGCCCTGATGGTCCAATTGTTGAGGTATGCTCCTCTACTCACAGCTTGTATGGAAGGACCTTCATCCCCCTCCTCCTCGAAAACAACACATCAGTCCATGTCATTGTCTTCTAAAAACAAGTTCTTTACCACAGCAAGTGCTTCATCTTCGTTTGTCCCATAAACAATGTCAGCCTGTTGGAAAGTATGCTCCAAAAGTGGTATTGGCTGTGCCAGCGGATAGTAATGAGGCGCCATGGTGGCGACCAGTTGTTAAATTCTTCCCAAGTGTACTCGTATCCCAGACCGAAAGTAGTGTCGTGCTTCTTGAGTTTTATGGGTTTAGTAATCCCCTGGAGGTTCTTGCCAAGCCCTTTGCCAGGTTCGTACCCACTCCAGTTCAATATACTCACGATCTTGTTGTCCCACCATTTGTCTTTGTCAACAGCATTGACTCGCTCGATGTGATGGTAGGTCTCTCCACCTAAGTTTCTTTTTCCACCTATTGCCGAAATGGTCTGACGACTGTATATAGGGTTGCTGCTATCATTGTGAATGATCACTTCCTGGTGATTCCACTCAAATTTCATGGCCTGATGCAGTGTTGAAGCCACAGCCCCCGCAGAATGAATCCAAGGGCATCCTAATAGCTGGTTGTAGGATGCCGGTACATCTATCACTTGAAATTCAACCTCAAACCAAGTTGGTCCCATTTGCAAACACAGGCTAATCTCACTGTTGGTGGACCTTTGGGACCCATCAAAATCTTTCACATTGATTGCTCTTTCTTTTATCTCGTGCAGTCCTTTACCTAGCTTCTTGAGTGTTATCAATGGACATATGTTAAGGCTGGATCCCCCATCAATCAGGATCCTAGTGATGAAGTAATCTTCACATTTCACGATGATATGCAATGCTTTGTTGTGACCCAACCCTTCAGGCGGCAGCTCGTCCTCATAGAAAGTGATTTTATGGCTTTATAACACCTGTCCCACCATATTGGCCATCTCTTCTCCAATGATGTTATTCGGCACGTATGCCTCACTCAGCACCTTCAACGAAGCATTTTTGTGTGTTTTGGAGTTCTGAAACAAGGAGAGAATACATATCCGTGCTGGTGTTTTGTTTAGCTGGTCAATGACTAAATACTCCTTGGCCTGTATCTTCCTCCAAAGGTCATCTAGACCAGTTTCAATGATGAGTGGCCGGTTGGAAGCTTGCTTACTTGACTGAGCTAAGTGTTCCGGGGTATAGACTCTTCGAGTCCTTGTCATACCCTATGATACGATAGTCTGTTCGAACTTGACTTTGCCTTTCCTCCTAGCCTCGGCCGTATAATCCCAAGGAATAGCTTTTGTATGAAATGACGGCATAGCATTCATCGCCACTAGAATTGATGTGGCTATCTTTACTTCAAATGGGACATGTTCCTTGGGTGGTAAAATTGTAACCTCGAACGGTGACGGTGCTTTGGCTGATGGTGCTGCCTCAAACTCAAGCTGGATAGACACATCTACCTTAGTGACCTCGGATGGTTGAATCTTGACCATGATGGAAATTAAGAGTAACTGCTGGCTTCTTTGGATCATCGCCTTCTGCGATCAACCCAATGGATCCCTCAGGATCCCAATCATCTTCTATTTCAATCATGTGAACACCCCCCGCCCTTGTGATCTAGTAAGGGGTTGTTGCGAACATTTGGAGCAGCTTCCTTTGCTACAATGACCTTGTTATCAATTAAGGACTGCATCTTGTCCTTTAGAGAGCAACATTCATCGATGATGTGTCCCTTCATGTTAGAATGGTATGCACAAGATTTGTTTGGGTTAACCTATTGAGAAGAGTTCTTAGGGGTTGAAGCAGGGACGGGGGTGACATAACTGATGGTTTTGAGTCTCTCATATAGCTGATCAATGGGTTCGACAATGGCTATATATTGTTTTGGGGGCCTCCTATCAAAGTTAGGTTAGGGCCTAGGAATGTTTTGGCGTCTGGGGGTAATTGGTAATGAGATGGTTGGGCATTGTAGTCTTGGTATACATGTGTAGGTTGGGAATATCTGGGCGAGGTAGGCTGATATGTAGGAGGTGGAGGTGACTGATAGGTTGGTGTTGGGGCTCGGTAGGAAGGTGCTTGGTAGTTTGGAGCTGATTGATATGTGAGTGGAGGTATAGGGTAGGTTTGGTATTTGAAGGGAGACTTGGTCTTTTGCGCAACCATTACGGCCCCCATGTATCTCCTCTTAGACACACCACCAGACTGCAAGGCCTTATTTGTGGCTTGCAAGGCCTCGAAATTTGTAACTATGCCACTTTTGATACCTTCTTCAAGTCGCTCTCCCAACTTGATGATGTCGGGAAACTTATGATTTTCAATCAACATTAGCCATTCATAATACTGTGGATCCTGGGCCCAGACAAAGAATTTCTTCATCTGTTCCTCCACTAAAGCAGGTCTGACCTTAGCAGCTTCCGACCTCCAGTGAGTAGCATACTCGCGAAATGTTTCTGTAGGCTTCTTCATATTCTGAATGTAGAATACATCCAGCGCATTTTTTGTGTTAAACCTAAACCTGTCCATAAAATTAGAGGCCATACCTACCCAATTTGACCATTTCTTAGAATCATGGCTGATGTACCAGGATAGTGCATCTCCCTTCATACTTCTCATGAATAGTTTCATACGGATCCTTTTGTCATTTCCTACCCCGACCAGCTTATCGTAGTATGTTCTTAGATGGACCCTCTGATCACCTGTACCATCAAACATCTCGAACTTGGGAGGTTTGTACACCTCTGGCAGCTCAACATCTGGTTGTATGCAGAGATCTTCATAGTTCAACCCTTCAATACCTTTACTTCCCTCGACGCCTTGGATTTGGCTAGTCAATTTCTTAAACTTTTCAGCCAAGTTCCTGATGAGTAAATACTTCTCCTCGGACTCAGGGGTGCAAGATATAGATTGGGTGGAGAGTGGCAAGTGTTTAATTGGTTTTTTGTTGAAATACTGGGATGATTTGGTTGCTTTTGTGGAGGTGTGGGATTTTGGCCGTTGGGGAAGATGGTGTCTGGGGTGCTAAGGGAGAAGGATAGGTTGGCCAGGTTCCGAACCTGATCAAGCTCTTCTTGAAAATTCAACAATTTTTGCTCGAGTTGTGACACATTTTCATTGGGAATCCGAATACCATGGCCATCAATGGCCTCTGCTATTGTGATCTCCTTTCTGACGTTCAAATCTTCCATTTTGCCCTTGTTTTTGTTCTTACCAGGACTTAGAGTGGGTGGAGAGCCCTTAGCTCTTGTGGAATAGGATGATGTTGCCAGAGTGCTCGAACTAACCTTTGGGAAGGGGAATAACAAAAGAAAAATAAAACAAAAGGTAACCAAGTTAGTGAGGGACCATAAAAATGTTGCAATATTTAAACATATAGCGCAGGAATCTAAAGCGTGTCCTAATTTGGGAGCCTCGTTGTGCCCGAGGTATGCCTAGCGACAAGTTGATTTGGAGAACTTAGGATGCTGAATGCCCCATTTCATTGATAAAAAATAGACGAATCCCAGATTGATACTAAATAAATAGGAAATAAAAATCACTAAGGGCCATTGGCCTTATTACATTTGTAAAGAGAAAAATAAAATCCGATCTACTTGGTCCCAGAAGGAATTTCCCCAGGTTGAATACTCTCATTGATCAAATCCTCCAGCTCGTGTAGGTTCACCAGTAAAAATAACTTTGCTAGGTGCTCTCCTTTGTTTCCCTCAGAGTTCTGGCAGTCGGTGACTCTCTTCCTCAATTTTTTTCCTTCCAATTCCAGCAGACTGTATTCTAGATATTCTAACTTTTCACTATCTTTGGCGGCTCTCTCTTTCCACTCATTGATTTGGTCATTTGATGGAAGACTCCTCCACCAGTCTAGTAAGAGTGGGGGTGTGCTAACCATACTGAAACTGGGGACCTTGTGCCTCATTTTCTGCAAAATAAAAGGGTTAGACCCTACCCCCACCAGACTCGACTATTTAATATCAACAATTAGCATGAAGCATTTAGTTCTCCAAATAAATATACAGAACATGATGATGTCCGTTTGGGTTTAGGGAAACCAAGTGGACCTTTGAACAAGGTTGTCTTAGAGGATCATTATATGGATAACATAACTGATCCGGCTAGGTTTGACCATGATGCATGCACATTTTGAACAGAGTAAGGTTTCTATGGGGTTTTAGACTGGTATATTTGAGCGGACAACTCAAGGGGGAAGGCACGGAACTGTCGACAACACCGTTGATTGACTGGTTTTACCATAAATATGCCTTTTCGAATTTAGGGGTAATAATATGGGAAAAGCGCAAACACTCATTATAAGCGTTGCTATGGTATTTGTTTGGCACGAGTGTAATATGATGTTGAGCATGATTATGCAATAATTAAAAAGCATGTTGTCACATATCTGCATGTTTGAGAAAGCAGTAATTACAACAGTTTATAACAGTAAAGTAGCAATAAAGAAAAGAAAAGAAGAAGATAAGTCAGTTTTGCTTTGTAAAAGAAATTAAATGCTTAAAGGAATTTAAACAGGTAATTGCATATGAAGGGAAAGTAAAATTCACAAGTATAATAAGAAAATGGTAAAAGCCTAACATCCCCAGCAGAGTCGCCATGTTGTTGCGCCCCCTTTTTTCCCTCCTCGCTCGGAAGAATCGGGTTAATGACATTTTGGGTATAAGACAACTCATTCCTTTTGGGAATTGGGTTTTGCATTTTTGAAGAGTCACCTAATGATTTATGGTGCATTAGGACACCTTCAAGGTTTATTTCTAAGTTTTTACTTGATAACCAGAGATAGGGTAAGGGCTTAAAATTATCCTAAAGGGAAGGTATTAGGCACCCCTCAATATCCATTAGTGTGGTTCCCGGCCAGATAGTTCATTGTAAATTTGGTTCAATTGACATATAGACAAATAAGGCTCAAATAATAGGGGATTTTAATAAACAACTGCTTGAAAGTAAACAAAGTTTGGAAGAGCAATTAAAAGGCTGATTTTGAAAAGAAGGAGTCATAATGCTTTAAAAGAAAAGGAAATAAGGGAAGGGGGTCGTAGGTTTATTTATAATATGGATCACATCAATGCAATACCCGGTAATCACTCCTCAAAAGAGGGGCTACACGTGGTATTAGCGCACAGGTCATCATATGCATATCTACCCTTTCTCGCCTCGTTTAAGGTACTAAAGCGCGGATTGGTCTCGATCATTATTGCATGCTATTACCCGCCCCATTCTTGTCAGTCCCAGAGGCACTTAGGACTACTATTCCTAAAGGTAGGGATATTGGCTAACTTGGAGGTTCAAAGATGAAAAAAAATCTAAGGCGACATGTAAAACATATAAAAACTGCACATTAAAGGGGAAGCACATAAACACTGAAGGCTCATATATACCTCCTCAAACAAAGGAATCCAATAGTATGACTCAAACACAAGTAAAGTTTGATTCTAAAAAAAATTGAGGGAAGGAGATTATTATTGTTGCAACAGGTCTGGTCTATTACATAACTCAATTAGGAAACACGAATCAGGCCTACCTACTGGTTGTAGCACTTAACAATTAACAGAGGCGAGTTTAGTTTTATTATTTTTATTATTATCTAAGGCTTGCCCAAGTGTTTAGGGGAGCTCTTAGGATTATGGTATCTATTACTGATTCTGAATGTGGCCCAAGTAGTAACAACTTGAACAAACAGTTTGAGATCTTATAGGCATTCCTGCTAAATTGTGTTAACAGGAAGAGATTAAGTTACTTAAAAAACTGGTTCAAAGTAGACAAATTTAAAATTAGACTAGTTTTTAGATCCTGCAGACAAGAGAATCCGTAATTGCTGATTTTTTTTCCTATGAACATGATATCTAAAATTACTGATTTTAAACCCTTATAGACATAGTATCTAATTGTTGATATTAAACCTTTATAGACATGATGTCTAAATGAGTGATTTTTGACCCCTATAGGTATGATATCTGAATGAATGATGTTAACCCTATAGGCATAATATCTAGTAAATAATGGAAACATGCAGGTTTTACTTAGGAATTCCTATAGGCATGATCTCTATACATTATGCTGACTTTAACATTAAAAACGTGATGCCAGATTATAACCAATTGGGTCCTAAAAACATGATATCAAACATGCAGAATTTTAGATGATCCCTATAGGCAGTTTCTCTAGAGGTGAAGTTGAATATGCAGGGTTTAGAGCAAGTTCTAAAGATATGGTTTCTAAATGAAATTTGAATACGCAGAATTAAAAGCAGTCCTATAGGCTTATTTTCTACCCTTGATCATGCATAATTACCCAACCCTTTTTCACTAGCCAGCCCCAAGTGTTTATTACAAATTATTACAAACCAGGAATACTGAATTACATTAGAAAATACATAAAAATACAACCAGAGGAAACCTGATTCTTGGTTCCTCCCTGAGCTATGGAATAAACTGCCTTAAGATGCCATTGTTTCAAAGCCTTTCTCAGACTTGAGTGTGTCAAAGTTCCCTAAGGGTATCAATAGGACCTCGGGCAGAGCTCACACCCAAGTTGCATAACCAGATAGAGATGAGTGCAGTGTGGAAAAGGCTAGCCTTTATGTGTCCAAGTTCAGATGGAGCTCGTGGGACCCAAAGCAGGGCTCACACAAGAGGGGCAAAACTTAAGTCTAAGAGTAGATTGGAAGTGTAGGAGCACAAAGCTATTTAAAAAAACTGGATTGAGAGCAGTAGGGGGATAAGGGTGGTTTGAAAAATAGAAGTTAAAATTATGTAGTATCAGCAAGTGCACAAAGGGGCAGGGGTGTGGTAATGCATTGCAGATGGCATATGACCTAGAAAGGGATCAAGTTTGGACATGCACAACAATAAGTGAAGCTGGAATGCCCATAAACCAGCCAAAACACACAGCATATTGAGGTTATGTTTCCAGGGACTCAGGTTTGGGTCATGAACAGCAATGTCCAATGCTGTCATGCCCCAAACCAACCAAAGATACCAAACACATAGGGGATGTGTGGTTTGGGATTCATAAGTGACTGATAGAATTCATATATAAGGGAAAGATAAATTCAGAAAAAGAAAATGGGGGTAGATTATAACATGCTTAGGAGTGAAACTCTATTAAACACAAATAGGGAACAAGCAAGAGTGCAGGAAATAACAAATAAACATGTTTTATTGATGATGAAGATTAATCAGAACATACCAGTAAAGAAGCAAATGCAGAAAGAAAGCAAGCAAATTTCTCACAGCCTAGCCTTGGCTTTAAGCCGGCTATGTAAGGAAGCAACACAAGTAATAACAGAGCCAAGAGAGAAAGAGATTTTTTTGAGTGAAGTGTGTGCTCTGAACTTCAGTAGCTCGTGTCTGGAAAAAAAAGAAGTAGAGGGTATTTATAGCCCTTTTTGAAAACGAGTTAAAGAGAAGTAATAAGCTATAAACATGGAAACAATCACAATTCAGAATCAATTATACAAGTGATTGCCTTTAAGTAAGGGATCACTTGGTTAACGGGTAATGACAGGTTCATAATAAGGAAAGAAATCAATTTGTAAGCAAACTGATAGTTGCCATAAAATAAGTAGAAAAACAATTGAATAAGTAATCAAGTCTAAGTACAGGAATATATTTATTTTGGGAAAGGATTTAGAGTAAGGCAAAACAAGAAAAAGAATCAATTAAACTTAACAGACGAGTGAAATCAGAATTTCACAAAAGATGGGTTTGAAATCAGTTGCAAGATTGAAGATCAATCAAAGAGAGAACCTCAACATATAAATATAATGCATAAATACTAGATATATGAGGCCAAACCTATTGGCAAAAAGAACTAGCATGCAATAGTAGCACAAAGTTTAGTAGATAGCAAACATTCAAGCCATACTAGTCAAATAGGTCAAGTCACATTGAGTCAATACTGAAGAAATTATAGTATCATAAGCATGCGAAGGTAGCAGATGAAGAAAACCCCTTTTTGAAAAAAATAGGGTTTCAATCACAGTCAAGTTTTAAAGATGATAGAAACCTTGAATCAAAGGAATCACATAAAGGAAAGGAAATTCTGAAACAAAGAACTTCAAATTGAGTTAAGCACTTAAACAAACAGTTTCAGACCCAATGACATAAGGTTTTTCAGTAATAGTAGTGTTTAAAAGAAGATAAACAAACAAATCAAACAAACTCAAGCATTCGTCTAATCAAACAGCCAAAAGAAATTAGGGCTTTTATCATATAAACTTAGATAGAAGAACAATACGAGCAAACATAGCAAAACATGTCAAAATTCAGAGAAAAGATTTGAAATAACTTAATAGGAAAACCTAATAGAAAAAAAATGAAGAATTTTGAAAGCAAAATTTTAAAGAAACTTTGAGAAAATGCTTAGAAGTTCAAAGCAAGCATGAGTTTGAAATAGGTCTAAAAGAAATCGAAAGAACCTTAGAGATTAGGGTTTCAGAAGAACCCAAAAGCAACGAGAAAGGCCTTGAAAGCTATCGATCTAACCAAGAGAGTCAAAGATCTGACTTGAATGGCCATAGCTGGCCGGAGAAAAACCAAAGATGATCGTAGAAGGGCCATGAACTAAAATCAAATGAAGGCTGGGCCAGTGTTCTTCATAATCTGGCCTTGAAACCATAAGGACAAACACAAAAGAGCCAGGGAAGGCTGGCACAGGTCTCCGATGACCTTGGCAGGCCATAGGTTAGGAAAGATTAGAGTGGCGGCAACTAGGGTTTGAGGATGTTGTAGAGAGGATTTGGGAGAGGAGGAGTTTCAGAGGCGGCGTGTGGTTAATAATGAAAGGGTTTGGGGTTTCTTTTGGGCTTAATTAGGTAAGGGCAGCCGATGGCCGTTGATCTAAATGATCAACGGCTGAGATTTAAAAGGTTAGATGGTGATCCGGGTATGGGTCAGTTTAATTGAGTTTTAGTCAGGGTTTGATAGGAATCGGGCCAGGGGATTGGGATTCAAATTTAGGTCGAATTTAGGCTACAATCCAAATAAAATGGGGCTATCATTTAAATAGCCAATTTTCCTTATTCAATTTATAAAAAATAATAAAACAATTTCTGCGAATAAATTAAAGGTGCTAAAAAGACTTATAGTATATAATTAATTATTTTAAAATAACAGACCTAATTTAATGAATATAAAATACAGTCAAATCTAAAAAGGGGCTAATATTGCAATTTTAGCCTTAAAAATACAAAAAATATTTGTAAAAATATGAAACAATTACCTTAGCAATATATTAGACTAAATATAAATTTCCAATAGAGGAATTACCAAAGTAATAATTTTTAGAAGCAATTATTGGATTCTTATGGATAAAATAGGGGAATAAATTGATTTAAAAATCCTTTAAAATTAAGAAAAAATAAGGAAACACTTGGATATGCCTATATATGCATACATATACTATTTGAAGGTAATTTGCATGTTAAAATATATGTAGGAAAAAATTGGGTATCAACATCGGATAGGCTTCGGAATGTCTAGACTTAGAAAAATCTTGTATTGGATAGTTGCAGATTTGTAGGTCTCGGATCTTGGAAGTGCGACCATGGTAGGAAATTCACGGACCAAGATTGAGGAACACGACCGCGGTGGAAGTTTCCTGGATAGTGGTAGAGGAACCGTCCGCGGTGGGAACTTTGCGGACCGCGGTGGAGATTTTGCAGTCGCGCCTGGGAATCCGCAGACCGCGTAGTAGGAATTAGAGGGGGCTATATAAGCGAGATTTTTCATTCATTCTTCAATTTTTCAAATCCTAAAATATAAGAGGCGATTTTCAAAACACTTATTCTTCTCCAAATCATAAATAAGTGATTCTTAACTCATTTCTTTCATTTTTTTACTTCTTTTTACAAGATTTCATCTTAGAATCTAGGGTTTTCATGGTGGAATTGGGAACTTTGGGTATAACTTAGGAATTTCAAAATTTGGGGATTTAGACCTCAAATTTAGGTTGGATTCCAAAACCAATTGTATATTCGGTCCCGGGGGTGAATGGGTAATCGGGTTTTGGTCTGAACTTCGAGTTTTAACCAAGCAGGCCCGGGGTCAGCTTTTGACTTTTTGGGGGAAATGTGGGGAAACTTATAATCATACATTGGAATTGATTTCTTTAGCGGTAAATGATGTTATAAAGTTAATTATGACTAGATACGAGTGGATTGGAGGTGGAATCTATAGGGAAAATGATAATTGAGCTTTAAGTTGGTCGTTGGATTGAGGTAAGTGTTGTGTATAACTTTGACTTGAGGGATTAGCGATCCTCGACTTATTTTCTATGTGAAAATCCTTGTGTGTGGCGTATAGGTGAGGTGACGAGTACCTATGCGCCACCAAATTATCTATTTAGTATGTTCCCTTCCCCGTTCCCAATATAGTGTTTTTCTGTCTTAATTGCTACATGCTTGTCGGTGCTTCCATGCTTAATTGCTTCTTGTTATATAATGTTTCCGTTATTGAAGGTATTAATTGTTCCGTAGTTCAATGTATCACATTGTTGGTTCAAGTTGGTTTATCGGTGCTTCGTGGTACATTTTGGTTGGTCTCGCTGTGTAGTATTAATAGATGAAGTTTCATAATTGTATAGATTTTCGTTTGCTTTGGTTTGAGGCCTAAATATTGTGGAGGGCTTTGAGCTAAATTGTGAAATACTTATTCTTATTGTGTGATTGGTACTGATATGGTGGGATCGAGCGCCGCAATAGGAGGAATAAGAGTGCAATGTGATTGTCTGGTAGGGATCGGGTTGCGCGCCGCAACATGAGTAATAAGGGTGGACATGTGGGATTAGGTTGAACGCCGCAACATGAGGAATAAGAGTGATATATTGATGAGCAATAAGGGTGGACTGGTGGGATAGGGTTGCACGCTGCAACAGGAATACTAATGGTGAATGTTCATAATATTACTGATTATATGGTGGGATCGGGATGCACACCACATTATTTGATGTTTATGTATTCTTCTTCTGCGGCGAATTATTTTTATAGTATTGTAACTCTCTTAAGGATTTGTTATAGCTGAGTACTGCCAAGATATTTGGGTTCCGTATTTATTTTGCTGCAAGTTACTGTTCCAATTCGTTATGTATTTTCGTTTTGCTTTATTATATACTATTGCAGGTTATATTATATATGCCCCGCCGTAGCCTTGTCACTACCTCGTTGAGATTAGGCTTGGCACTTACCAGTACATGGGGTCGGTTGTACTGATACTGCACTCTGCACTTTTTGTAGATTTTGGAGCTGGTTGTGCCTGATCGGGAGGTCGGTTGCAGGCATTCATCTAGGAGACCCAAGGTAGACATGCAAGCGTCCGTAGGCCCTGGCGTACCCTCCTATGTTTCTACATTTCTATTTATTCTCTTTCGTGATAGATGTATTTTTCTTTTAGACCCATGGTTGTAGGTATTCATAGAATATTCATGGGTTGTGACACCAGTTTCTGGGTGGTAACAATTTTCGGTATTTATTAATAGTATATGGATAATTAGTAAATTATATGCTTCCACAATTATTTCTGTTTGATTTAACTTTGTTAGTTTTAACTATAAAAATGTAAAGGGAAAAGGTAAATAGAACTCTAGCGTTGGCTTGACTAGCGAGTACGATATTAGGCACCATCACGGTCCCGACGGTGAGAAATTTGGGTCGTGACAGTAAGGCCTTGGAAAGACAGAACCTTTGATGATATAATAGGAAAAGGAGAAAAATACTAGCAAGACTCCAAAGAATCCAAAAATACAGTAAGTATGCCTATAGTAATTTCCTTCAAACCATGGAATATAATTTAAAAAGGGAATATAATGACATCCTTGGAATAGAGGAGGATTACTAAAAAATAAGATTTAGAATAATGTGGTTAAATGAAGGAGATACTAACACAATTTTTTTTCACATTTCAGCTTCTAATATAAGAAGAAGAATTAAATTAATTTCTTTAAAGATGATATTGGAAATTGGATCAATGAACACCACTTAATTATGTCACACGTTCTTAACTACTTTTCAGATGCTTTCACCACCTCTCACACCTTAAAAAACTGGATTAGTCCGCTGAAAAACAACTCTTCACATCCTAATTAAATTCACTAGACAATCCTTTGCTAGATATTGAAATTAAGAGGGCTATTTTTTTTTTAAACCATTCAAAGCCCCAGGACTGGATGACCTTCACCCCTTTTTTCCAAAAATACTGGAAAATTATTGAACATTCTGTAATGAATCTTTGTCATGATATTTTCAAAAATCAGGAAATCCCCAGAGGCATATAGAACCTATCTTTGTCTTATACCAAAAATTCCTAATGCTAACAACATTAGGAACTTTAGACCAATTGGCTTTTGCAATACTATTTATAAATTAATTACAAAAATCCTTGCAAGTCGCCTAAAACTACTCCTAGAACAAATTATCAGTCCCTTTCAAGCAAGCTTCATGAAAAATAGAAAAGCTTCTGACAATGCAATCATCATTCAATAACTAGTTTCCAATTTAAAGAAACTGAAAGGCAATTAAGGCCACATGATCCTAAAAAATGATCTAGAAGAAGCCTTTGATCGTTTAGAATGGTCTTTTGCACATCACACTCTTAGATACTTCAATTTCCCTCCTAATTTCTCCAAAATGTTATTAAATTCTATATCAACCAGCTCCATAGCAGTTTTAGTTAATGACTCCTGTCGACGCCCCCTTTTTCCTCGCGAAATTGGATTTACGACATTTGGGAAGACAACTCTATTCCCGTTTGGGATTTGGGTTTTGGATTTGGAGAGTCTCCACCTAATGATTAAGTGCATTAGGACACTAAGAGTTTTTGAGTTGGAAAACCAGAGTTCGGGTAAGGGCTAGAAATTATCTCGAGGGGAAGGTGTTAGGCACCCCTCAAGATCCACTAGTGTGGTTCCCGGCCATGTTACAATTGTGACTTTACAAATAAGCAATTAGGCTCAAATAAAAGGGCTTGCACACAAGTTTAAACTCATTTGAGAAAAAGATAATGCAGGATTTCCTGAATAAGAATAAAAAAGATTTAAATAACTTATAGAGAAAACAAATAAGAAAGCACATAAAAGGAGGGGAGTCCTAGGTTTATACATAATATGGATCACCCCACACAACACCTGGTAATCGTTTATACACGTGGTGTTATCGCGCGGTCATCATATCCATATTCTACCCTCCCATCCTGTTAAGGTATTAAATGAGGAATGATCTTGTTTCACTTATTACATGCTATTACCCGCCCCATCCTATTAGTCCCGGAGGTACTTAGGACTACTAATCCTAAAGGGTAGGATATAAGGCTGATTGGTTTTCAAAGGACAAAATCTAAGGCGACATACAAAACACATTCTGCATGTTGGGGGGGGGGGGAGCATGTAAATACATAAAGGCCCATATACACCTCCTCAAATAAAACACAAAAGTAGCATGCCTTAAACATAATTACGGTCTCAAAAGATAGGGATTTTTCAGCGGTTAGAACTTGGTTTTAGAAATAAAGTAGTAATAATAATAGCCCGATTCTGGATAGAGATAGGTAACCCCAGAGATTTGCAGACATTAAAATCATAAACCAGTAAAAGTAAAGGTGTGTCATTTTACAAAAAAAATGTTTTCAGCGGAGTTTTTGTTTTAAGAAAAGTAAAGTTGAGTGAACTTCAGAAGATCTCAACACGAAAGGGAACTGCAAAGTTAAAACTTAAGGGAGTTGATTGGTTTTAGACTAATAGAAATACAATCGATCACTTCTCAACGATCCTAAGGTTTGCCTAGGCGTCGTTATACATTACCTGATTATTATAAGATGAACACTCATATCTTAATTCTGATTCATTCGTGATAAGCTATTTGTAAAAAATGTTTTAACCCATTTAGCCATATTTTAACAAAGTCGTTAGCTAAACATGAATCAATTACTGCAATTCGAACGAGAAGTCCTAAAGGCAGGATATCTAATGCATATAAGAATTCCTAAAAAACATGATTTCTAATATGCCAATGCAGTAGTGACAAATTGTTGGTTTGTTGTTAACTGCTTATTGATTATTAACTAATCATGGTTACAAGGTGAGCGTAATGACAGAATGAAAATAAGGAACCTAAAGCAGGATTTCTAATGAATGAGATGCATGACCTATACAGGTTGTCTATTGCGCAAATAATAGATAGAATCATATAAGCATGTTTTCTACCCATGATTTATACTAAGCATGAATAACCCTCCCCCATATCCACTATTCACCCCAATTATCTTTTTACAGAATTATTACAAACAAATAGCATCTACAACATAAAAAAATAAAAAGCTACGCTATAGGGAGCCTTCAATCAGGCACAATCTTCCTACCTAAACCCCTTCGAGTTCACAGCCTTTTCCGTGGTCTAGGTGCGGCGAAGCTCCCTAGGGCCCCCATTGAGTCCCTGGCCAATACCAGCACCTAGACAATTTAGAAAATTGCAGAATATGTGCAGTGGAATGCCAGCCTTGTGTGTCAAAGTTCATTGGGTACTCAGAGGTACCCAAAGCAATGCTCACACGAGGGGGGTAGAACCTATTTCCTAAGAGTAGTGAGAGTGCTTGGTATAATTTTTAAAAGGAATTGAGTTTGAAAAAAAAATAGTTTGAAAATGATCCAACAAGAATCAGTTTTTTTGAAATAAAATAATGGAAGAGTGTAACAGTCTTGAAAGGTAGGTGAGGAGAGCAATCTCAGAACTAAAATATCACACATGGTTCAGGGAAGCAAACACAAAAGGGGAAAGGGGAAATGGGGACAAGTAATTCATATGTAAGGATAGATTTGCACACACGCAGACATCAAAGAAAGCATAGCAAGGCTTGAACAGTCATAACACATCAAAAAGTGTTCATGCCAAGGGCTTAACAACCTAAAATTGAGGGATGCCAAACAAACTCTCACATCATGCTCAGGGAAGGGGTTTAGGATTACTTAATAGCTAGGGAGGTCATGATTACATGCTGATAATGCACTGGGAGTAAGGAAAAGTTGTAGCAAACAAGTAAGGGAAACAGTAGACATGCTGAATTGAGGAAAGGGTAATCACATCAATGAACTAGCAAGGAGGCATGCTAATTACACTGTAAACAGCAGAATCATAAACAGAAGCATAAAAGAAATAAGAGGAAGTGCAATATGAATAAAACATGTTGCTTTTGGTTGCTGTAAATCAAATAGAAGACATACCACTAAGAGAGCAAAAAGCAGAATGCAAAGACAAATGAGTGACCTATATTAGCCATGGCTTTCAGCCGACTAATAACATGCAGGAGCAGAGTATAGAAATAGAGCAGAAGAGCAAGAGAGAATGCAGATTTTAAAGTATTTAGTGATATGTAAGTCAGAAGCCCCCTTCTTTTTGTAAAGACCTAGGGCATTTATAGTTTAGAGTAGGGTGAAATAAGGTAAAAATCATAGAATTATATTAATTAAAGAACTCGGAATCAATTAATCAAAGAATCAAGGAAGTACTCCCATTAATCAAGGGAATCAAAATCAAACAAAGAGATTCAACAGCATATAAGGCAAGTAGGGAAAAATCAGAGTAAAATTAAATAAGGGAAGGAATCGAGACTCAGTACCGCACCTAATAGCCAATTAAGACCAAATTCAAAAAAATCCTAATTAAGGAAAGGCTTAAAAGAACAGAGTACTATAGCAAATAAGGTAACAAGACACATTAATTCAAACGGGCAAGTAAAATGCTAGGGTTTAAAAAAAAGTTCTTTGAATTACCAATAAATCAAGGAAAATCAGAATCAATCATGTGAAGTCATGATTCTGCATTTTAATCATATAAATAGAGGTGAATGAACACAAGTAGCGAGCCAAAATTAGCTACATAGACAGAAGGGGAACAAGAGATGAGCCAACACAATCACTCAGAGCTTAGTGGAAACAAACAAGTCATACTCGAAGCACGGTGATCATGAAACATTAACAGGAGTCAAGCAAATAGGCTAGCAGACAGAACCAAAGTAAGAAAAATCAGGCTGATACATGAAGAAACAAACCAACACATAGAGACAAGGCAAAGGAAATTAGTCTAACACGCATAACCAAGGCAAAGAGACATGCCAACACCCTTAATCGAACAAGTAAACATTTTAGAAATTAGGTTTTCTTAGTAGAGTCAAATTAAAAGAGTAAGAGCATAGAAATTAATCAGAATAAACAAAGAAGAGGTTTTTAACCATAAAGAGAATCAGTCAAAGCATGCATAAAGAAATCAAAAAACCCTAATTTTCAAGGAGAGTAAAAAAATGATTCAAAGTGAAAGGTTTTTTGGAATGAACTCGAAAATAAGCAGAACGTAGAGGAAAACACAAAAATATCATGAGAATAGCATTGTTTTGAGAGGTTTAGGAGAGAGCTAGGGTTTCAAAAAGGGAAACCCTAATCGAAGTGGAGAAAACCTGTTGAAACCTCATAGATCGTAACAGATGGGGTGTGATTTCGCCTGAAATCACACTTGAGAACCCGCAAATGGCAGAACCCAGAACCCTAGGTCTTAATCGTCACAGTCCATAAGCCTCAAAGGTCCCAGAGGTATTGCACAGGACGGTGAGAGGCCCATCGGAGCCCCAAGGTTAAAGGAAGGTGGTCGGAGATGGCCGGAAATAGACTAGGTGAAGCCTTCAGGGACTGATTCGCATGGTGGGGGTTTTGGGGTCTCAAAAATAGAGAGAACTGGTGGTCTAAGGTGTCATGGCAATTGATGGTCGAATGGGGTGAGATTGGAAGTGGCCGGTGAGGCGGTGGAGTTCTTCGGAGAAGAAGAGAGAACCAGAAGGTTCTAGGGAGAAGGGAGAGGGAGAGAAATATAAAGAGAGAGAGGGTCTCAGAGAAAATGAGGGGTTTTGGAGGGTAGTTTAGATTTAATTAGGGTAATTAAATCCGGGTCGTTGATCTCATTTGATCAATGGCTCAGATTAAAATGGATTGGACCGGGTTGTTTTGGGGATTGGGCTGGGTTGGCTTAATATAGGGTATTGGGCCATTTAAAAAATCTGATAGGGGTGTGGCCAATTTGGCTATAATTGAAATAAATAAGGTTGTTTGTTAAATAGCCAATTTTCCCCTTTTATTTTTTTTATACAATAGCAATAATTATTTTAAAACCAAACTAAAAGCACTGAACTAATTCATAATATATAAATGTTAATCCAAAAATACTGAAAATAATTTTATAATTGCAAAACGCTATTAATCGTAATATAGGTTATAATTACAATTTTATGCAATTTAGCTTTAAAAATATCAAATAACTTTGTAAACATATGCAAAAAAAAATTCCCTTAATTATATCTTGGTTTAAACATAAGAATAAAATAAATCATTCACCAAAAATGCTAGTTTGGGAATAATTATTGAATTTTGTAATATAAAACTAGACAATAAACTGATTTTAAAAATCTTTAAAAAATAAAGAAATATATCAAAACTTTTGGGAATGCTTATATGTGCATGTACATGCTATTTTGAGAATATTTTAAGTATAAAAAATATGTAGAAAAAATTGGGTATCAACAACTCCATCGCAAAATTCTTCAAGCCAAGCCGAGGTATTAGGCATGGTGATCCCATATCACCTTATATCTTCATCCTATATTCAGAAATGTTATCCAGATATATAAATCATCAAGTTGATATCTGAAAATGCAACCCAATAACCTTAGGAAGGAAATGTTCAAATTTTTCTCACCTATTTTTTGCAGACGACCTTACTTTAATGGCAAAGGTTAATAACAAATCATGTCAAGATATTAAAAACGGTTTAGATAATTTTTTAAGTTGTCAAGTTTCACGACCCAAAATCCACTAACGGTCATGATGGCGCCGGAGACTGCTGTCAGGCAAGCCAACCAAAAAAATACTTAATTAAGTTCTCGTTTTAAATATTTCCGAAACCACTTCTTTTATACGTTTAACCAATACATAATACATTCTACTGAAGAAATAATGAGACATTTAACAACCTTTTAAATATTTTTGAATAAACCCATAAACATTCCCAGAACCCGGTGTCGCAAGTACATGAGCAATTTCTAAGAAAAACCGAATAAAGTACAACAGTTGTCCGGAATACAATTCGGCAGAAAATAAATAGAATCCTGAGAGAGACTATACTAGCTGCGGGTTGCCTCGAGGAAGTACAGCTCACCTAGTCTCTGTGTCAACCATGCTGCTACGCCCACTAGACCACTAGAGGTGCATGAGCCTATGCAACAAAAATGCACAGAAGTGTAGTATGAGTACAAAAACAACGTGTACTCAGTAAGTATCACGTCTAATCTCAAAGAAGTAGAGACGAGAGGTCGACTTTGACACTTACTAAGGGTCTAATAATATTATATCAATGATATATTATGTCACGCCCCGACCTCGGGGAGCGCGACTGGCACGCGACCGAGAAAACCCGATCGAGCAAGCCTAACCTAAACACTTCCTACCCAACTCGATAAAATTACGAGACCCGATTCCTTTTAGTGTAATTGAAGGAAAAAAGGGGTTGTACATTTGATCATGGACGTCTTATTTTATAACACAACATTAAGCCGTAGTTTAAACTTCCAAGATTTCCATATAGTTATAGATTAGTATACGCCATAGTTTAGTTCCCAAAAGTCCATATAGTTTACAGTCTAAAATGAAAAGTTTCAAAATACAACGTGAACCCCGGCACCCATACATGACCCACAAAAACGTCTACGGAGCCTCTAAGAGTACAAAAGACCAAAATGATGATGCCGGAGATAAGGCCCCAGCCCTACCTCAAAATGTAATAACTTACACAAACAAGAGCTGCAAACTCCCCGGAGGAATGGGGGCTCACCGAGACCGCTGTGAGGAAAACAAGGGTACACCACTATCTGCAATCGGCACTATCAGCAACAGAACCACCTACATCCATTCAAAGATGTAGTGCCCCCGGCAAAAGGGACGTTAGTATTGTCGAATAGTACTAGTATGTATGGCAAACACAATTCTTAATAGGATGAACAATGAACCAATGGAAGACAGATACAACATCAACAATTACATCACAGATGTTCAAGGAGGAGCACCAAATAAGTTTCACATGATTTTTGTTTAAGTCTTTCCGTTCTTTTAGGTTAATATTCTTTTGTGCCAAATACCATATCTTTAAAATATAATACCACCGTGGGGTTTTTAACATGGAGTCCGGTCTCGGCCCGACCGGCTAAGCCATCCCAAGTGAGACATATCCATATTCACAATAATGTTTCAGAACCCAATATAAATGCCACCATGTGTACAGCATGGCGTCCGATCTCGGCCCGATCGGCTAAGCCATCTCACTTGGGACATAACCTCTTTTAATTACTCTTTGGTTCCCATTTCCTTCCATCTTTTTCCCACACCTGGTACAACACCTCTTTTCATTTATTTGTTCCTTGTCACTTAGATACATCAATACAACACAAGTCTTCCCTTTGTCAATTTGTTCATGTAGTTCCATCATTCATTTGTCAAGGGCTATCATACAAGGCGTGCACATGCGTAAGAAAATAACGAACATTTGAAGGACATGATCACCTTATCAATTATCATGATTTCAAATAAACACATAGAACAATGTGGAACGAAAGTCCGTCACCCAACACATTAATGTAATCAATCAAGTAGAATCAATTTGAAATTTCAAGCCAACCATTTGAAAACTAAGAATTCAACACTCAAAAGAAAATGGTTAGCCATACACACCTCAATGGAGTCTCCCTTAATTCCTTACAATAAACTCCGGAATTCACTAGCAACTTCGATTTATTTTATGAGAGCCAGGAATTTAACTAGGAATTAGAGATACGACTAAGATTCTAGCTCATTTGAGCATATTGTCAAGCACTAGTTGTTAATTGTGGTTTTTGGTTCCTTTTGTGAGAGATTTTATCACTTTCTACCCCAATTACCATCTTTTTAATTCACAATCTTCCCATACCCCGTTGTTACTTATGCATGCAAGAGTTCTAGCCTTATACTCATGTACCCACTTGCTAATTACCTACTTTAATAGAAATGTTTGAAATTATTGATGAGGGTACAGTTACTTACCAATTAGGATGAAGACCTAGTAGCCTTAATTAACAATCTTCAAGGATTTGGGCATGGATTTAGAGAGAGCTTGATGAATTTTACTCTTTCTAACACTAGCACTCCCTCTCTCTCTGTGTGTGTGTTGTAAAAATACAGAAAATGGCCTATTGTGGTGTTTTTAATGGGGTGGGGTCGAATTTTAAAATTTAAAAAATAAGAGCCCGAGTCAGATTTGCGGTTGCATTTGCTATCGCAAAGTCGAAATGCGGTCCCCAGAATGGACCACCAAAATGCTCCTAAAAACTGGGCACACTGACTGGGTTTGCGGCAGAAATGCGGTCCGCATTCACGTTCTGCGGTCGCATAATGCACCGCGGAACTGCCCTTCCCAAAATCCCTAGGAAATTATGCGACGACTATGTGGTTCGCATTTTGGTTATGCGATCACAAAATTGACCGCATAGTTGACTTCAAATCTGGGAAACACACTAACTCACTTTGCGATAGAAATGCGGTCCGCGTACTTGATATGCGATCACATTCTCGACCGCAGAATTTCACTTTTCTGGAAAACATAATTTCTTAACTTTTTAATGCATAGATTAGTAAAAATCTTTCACGAGCCTCACATATTATATCGTGGAATTTTATGAGCATAATTTTAATCCAATTCAGTGAAGCAAGTAAATAATTCTTTCTTTTATAGAAAATTTCCAAATTTCTTTTCATTATTTGTACAAATATTCTCAATCCGGGAAGAGGCTATAAAAACTTTAACAAGTTCAAGGCAAGCAATACAAGCATGCACAATCATGCCGAGGACGTACAGCCCGATCCAACAATATTTAAATTGTGCACTGCCAGAGGGTTGAATGGCGCGAACCATAGATGCATCTATTTAATCTATCGAGGTGTTCGGCCCGTTCCAGAATTTAAACACGCACAGACAGTCAATCAAGAAACCATCAGGACACAATTATCCAAAGAAAACCAATTCTCTTTTAGCAATTCAGAAAAATGAAGTTAAATTCCTTTTAGAAATTCATTTACCAATTCGATAAGATTTAAGCAGTTCAAACTATCAATAACATTACAAATATTCCAAGTTCAACATGCTTTTCGATCCTAGACTACCCGGACAATAACATAATAGTAGCTACGCACGGACTCTCGTCACCTCGTGAGTACGTAGCCCCCACAAACAGGGGAACATAATGAATTAATTCACATATGGGGACAATTCCCTCTTACAAAGTTAGAAAGGAGACTCACCTCGCTCCAAAGATCCATAACCGGCATTTCACGCCCTTTCGAAGACTTGAATCGAGGCCAAATACTCCAGAACTAGCCAATGATTATGCAAATTCATTAATATAACTACTCATATTAGTCCAATTTATAACAATTCCTAACCCCGATCGAAAAGTTGATAAAAATGCTCTCGGGCCCACGTGCTCGGATTCCGAAATTTTTTGAAGATTAAGCTTACCCAAAACTTCACGAACTCAAATATATAATTTACTCTCAATTCCATACCCCAAAATCGTGGTCAAATTCCAAGAATATCAACTTCTAGGTCTTTCCACCAAAACCCTGAATTTCTACCAATTTACATGCTAAAATCTATACATAATCAATGTATTTAACTCAAGATAGGTGGGGATAGCTTAATTTATCGTTGTTGATGAAAATTCCCTCTTAAAACCCTCCAAGAATCGCCCAAACCAAAGAAAATATGAGAGAAAATAACCAAATCCCAATTTTTAAAACACTTTCTGCCTCCAGCCTTTTCCGCACCTGCGGTCCCCTGACCGCTTCTGCGGTTCCGCAGGTGCGAGCCATCTTACCGCTTCTGTGGTTTCCTCCAGGCTCTCCTTTTTCCTCTTTTGCACCCTCTATTTCGCCAATGCGGTCCCACATCTGCGGCAAAACGACCGCATCTGCGGTCCCAGGTCTCTTCACGCCCAACAACCAGCAACCAGACCCCTTCAGCTATCACCAAAATTCTATTTTTGATCCATTAACCTCCCGGAATCCACCCGAGGCCCCCGGGACCTCAACCAATCATACCAACTAGTCCCAAAACACATTACAGGCTTGCTCGAGGCCTCAAATCATATAAAAAAATGCTAAAATCAAGAATCGACCTCCAATACAAACTTTATGAACTCTAGAATCTCAAACTTCTACTTTCGATGTTTAAACCTATCAAATAACGTTCGATTGACTTCAAATTTTGCACACAAGTCATATTCAACATTACAGACCTACTCCAACTTTCAAAATTGGATTCCGACCCCAATATCAAAAATTCCACCTCCGGTCAAACCTCTCAAAAATCTTCAAATTTTTATCCTTAGCCAAATGGCTCCAAAATGCTCCACGGACATCTGAATTCGCTTCCAATCGTGCTCCCAACTCTAGAATCACCATATGGAGCTACCCCCAAACTCAGAATCCCAAACGGATATCGATAACACTGAAATACACTTCAACCCAAACTTATGAAATTTCTTTCAAAATGCTAACTTCCACAATATGCGCCAAAATATTCCTGGTTCCCCCAAAACCCGATCCGAGCATACGCCCAAGTCCGAAATTATCATAGAACCGGCTGGAACCTTTGAATCCCGATTCTAAGGTCATTTAATCTAAAATCCAATCCTAGTCAACTCTCTCAACTTAAAGCTTCCGAAATGAGAATTTCCTCTCCAAGTCAACTCCAAATTTCCCAATATTTAATTCCGACCACGCGTAGAAGTCATAATGCCTGAATTGAAACTGCTCATGGCCTCGAACTGCTAAATGGCGTGCTAGGGCTAAAAATGACCGGTCGGGTCGTTACATCCTCTCCCACTTAAACATATGTTCATCCTCGAACGTGCTAGGAACTGTGCTGGGGTTGTCTGGAATCACTACTTAATACCTCATGCACCTACTCGTGCTACCACAACTCAGTTAGGCACGTCAGCTTGATCAAATCGAAAGATAACCTCTTTCATTTAGGCAAATAATCCTTGGAGCCCAGTTTCAACATTCGAAATTATCTGCCAGACCTGCTTTCAATATATGAACACCGTATCAATCATCACATGTTGTACCAGAACATGACTGCACACCCTTTCTGAATTCACACCATGCACCCAATCATTCACAAGACCATAATAACACTCTCTGATCATACTAGTCGACATTTCCCGAATCTGATGCTCACAATGCACCCCATGACATATATAAGTCCTGTTCCAACTCTCGCAATGCTGCCACGATGGAAGGGATGCATAGAAATTCATAACCAACTGCCAAATCAATGATTCATATGGCCTATACCCTGCCAAGAACCATCACCTCTTTCTGAGCCAAATAATGGCCTTTGCTCTTTAATATACTTCACATACTCAGATTGCACTGATCCTAAGTCCAATGATCTCGTCTCACCCAATACGAACTGCTCAGGCAATAAGCCACCCCGGACATGATCAAAAGTCTCATATGTTGTCACAATGTGCCAATAGGGTATCAATTCGAACGCGATACAAAGGGAAATGAACTCTAGAAGGAACTGCTCACTCGCGCAACTGATATGAACTTCCCTCAGAAAATGGGAAACAAACACACATAAGACAAAGTATGAAAATTGCATTCAACACCACACTGTTGCGGCGCGCAAATCGATCCAAATAACATACCCATGGCGGCGTGACACCCGATCCACACATAAAACTCACCTAAGGAGATGCACATCGAGCTAAATTGCTCATTACAACAAAATACCGAATATCGGTGATAAGAACGCTAAGTGCATAACAACATCCCTAAGGGAACATATAGCGCTATAAGCTAAAACAAAACTCAAGCACAAATGAGGTGCGATATACGATCTGAATCTCAAGAGCCATTTTGCTCATATAACATCATCTCTACGCGGAACCTTAACACATAAGCAACTTCTCAAGCCGTCTCATAACTCACACGGCGCAAGGTATCATTGAATGAAATATCTGACAACAAAATAACACCCTGACTACTCCTCCATAAGGAGCCCATTATTGAAATGAACACGTCTGGCCTGATATAAAGTCCACATTCACATTTAAATCCATCCATTGACCTCAAGCTGATTCTAATCGCACCGAACTAGGTTAATAACCTTTCAAAGGTCCATAAATACTCCCATTTCTCTAATAACACATAAGAACAACCATCATAACCGGAGTAATCATCCACAGTCCGCAATCCAATAAACCAAGTGCCCTCCAGGCATAAATTCTCATATTAACGATACTACCATAATCTCTATACTTGGTTTCATCCTCCAATCAATCAGTGACTACATGCCACGCTTGTACAATCTTCACATAGAACATGCCCCTACAACCTTTCGTAACAGATAACAAGTCTATACATCCATACCACCAACTGCACTAACACTGAAAAGTGATCAAGAATCCATAACCAGGATGCAAAGCCTCCATTACAAACACCGATCTTAGGTGAAGCTGAAAACAATACCAACTTACTTTAATCATCGAAACTACTTTCCTGCTCATCCGAGCTCGTGACATTCTCGTCAACACCAAACTGTAACCTTGATCCTCACTTCAAATTTCATACCACTCACTGCACCCAACACGCCAATATATGATAGAACACGATTCCCATCATAACTCCGGGACCATAAGTAGATTAACACTTCATCGTATAAAAACATTCCACTTAACTCACTCCAGGAGAACCATTACGACACACAGGTGAATCCTCATAACCGTATAATACGCCAAATCTCTAAGTAGTGGTCTTAAGCCACCATAGCCCTTCCGGGACCTGCCTACACATGACAGGCCATAACAGTAGAATACTTATGAATAACATCAATTACAGCGGTCGACCAGCCTTACACGTACCGCCATAAATCAATTGCATAACTTGGTCGCGTTGAAGGAACTAATCACTGCCACCAATATGCCAATTCAACTATGACTAATCAATATATTTTCTTCCAATTTATCTTTGATTGCCTTAGAGTAATAATAACTTCATTCAACACATAACGCACTCCACCTGAGTGGCCTTGAAACACGAGACCATGTTGTTCCAAATCCCAAGAACCATTTCATACCTTCCTTGTGCGCATATTCGCATCTCGACTGGCACATCCATTTTGATAATTCCTCTACGAATCTAAAGTCCTTTTTCTTCTTCTCTTCTCAATGTTATGCTGCAAGTCAAAACATCATAGAACATTGTGAGCCTCTTATGGTGAGCTTCTTCACAAGCCCGATTCCTAAACACATTGCGACTTAAATCCTTAGGCACCGCATTTTTAACCTTTGAATTTACTAGGACCATTGTTGAGAGCCACCCGCTCTGGCTTGGACCCGAATAATCAACTCCATAAATATTCTAACACATGAATACCCCCCCCCCCCCATGAAGCACCTGGCATAATCAATTTCCTGGAAATCTGCATCCATGCAAGGCATGGATCCTGAATTATTTCCCAAGCCTGAGCATGAGCCAATAAGACTAATCATAACACACCTTTAACAATTCTTTTGCCCAAATTATCACTTATGCTCTTTTCCTATAGCTGAAATAATTTACCAATATGCTGATAACTCAAAACCTCAAAAGAAGATAGCCATACAATCCAATCATAGGCGGTGGGACTCTCCCACTTAGCTTGAAGCCACTATTACACAACTTTGAAATTCACCAGGATTCCTTATCTCTTACTGACGTAACCTTGCACGATCAACCGCCAAAATTCTCGTAATCATTCTGTAAAACCCCTTTTTATACTCTGAATCATCAACCACATTTGCACGATTGATCTCTTTGCTGTATAACAATTAGAATTCTTCGCAGAAACCTCGCCAACCACGCGACCACTAACATGCTCATAGGGAATAACCCACCTGTGAAAATCACTTCCTGACATCTTCCAATGTTGCTGCACGGGGTACTATCACTACGATATCAACAACCCATCCTGAGTCTGGCCTCACTCTCCAGTTGCATAAGTCCATTCACCCCTCGTGGACATCAATTAAATATGCGGCAACATCCTTCCAATTAAAGTTATGGTTGTATCCTTCTCTATTTCTAGCATCCCATTTCCGTTATATCAAAATCTCCTGCCGCCTGATAGCCCATACTCGAAAGTAATCTGTACGCCCAAATCACCAATCACTAAAATTCCCAAATAACTCCAAACTCTCCCACTTTGGCGAAACTCACCCCTTTAGTCGACTACTCAACCTTTGCTTCTTATACCTGGCCTTCTAGAAATTTTAACTACCGCCCGACACTCCCTATATGCCCCTTCTCATTCGTTGCTACTCAGTTGTTGCCTTAAATAAAATTTATCTTCGAGGCACTTGAACCCACAATTGCTGCTAACTTTACACCTTTCGGAAGATCATCTTCCTCATATCGTCAACATTAGAAACACTGATTCAACCCTAAAATATCGCACCCTGCGATATCTGACAGCTGCATTTTCAATACTATTTCACAATAGCTTGCCCCAAAGGCAAATTATAGAAGATCATAACATTGGCGAACTTAGTACGTTCAATTAGGACAACAATACCCCATCACAGAATAAAGCTCCACCATGATCGCAACTACTAAGTCTCATTACTCTACCAGCCCACATCCGACCATTCTTAGTACGATTGTCTTTCCCCTACCGGGAATAAAATCCTGAATCTCTAGATTATTCACTGAGTAAACCTCCCTTCAAGTCATTCACTACCCCGACACATAGGCAAATGTCCTACCATCATATGAATACTGGGAGCTCAGACAACTATACAGGGAGAAACACCCTACACTGCATCGGTAGTACCATAACAATTCTTCAATTCTCAATTTATAAGAAACGGTTCACGTCGTACAAGATTGAATAGGAAGTAATTAAAGGCATAAGCCTCCATGGATTAAATTGTACGATGAGGAATCAAGAAGGGAAGTACTCCTAACAGTCCTCCAGCCTCCCAAGGATAAGTACAAATGTCTTCATACCGATCCGCGAGATTCTACTAGACTTGCTCATGAGTCGTGAGACCCTAGGAACCTAGTGCTCTGATACCATATTGTCACAACCCAAAATCCACTAAGGGTCATGATGGCGCTGGACACCGCTGTCGGGAAAGCCAACAAAAAAAATACTTAATTAAATTCTCGTTTTAAATATTTTCGAAATGACTTCTTTCATACGTTTAATCAATACATAATACATTCCATTGAAGAAATAATGAGACATTTAACAACCTTTTTAATATTTCTAAATAAACCCATAAACAACCCTAGAACCCGGTGTCACAAGTGCATGAGCAATGTTTAAGAAAAAATGAATAAAGTACAACAACTGTCCGGAATACAATTGGACAGAAAATAAATAGAACCCTGAGAGAGATTATACTAGTTGCGGGTCGCCTCGAGGAAGTACAACTCACATAGTCTCCGTGTCAACCATGCTGCTACGCCCACTAGGCCACTATAGGTGCATGAGCATGTGCAACAAAAATGCACAGAAGTGTAGTATGAGTACAAAAACAACGTGTACACAGTAAGTATCCCGTCTAATCTCGAAGAAGTAGAGACGAGAGGTTGACTTGATACTTACTAGGGTCAAATTATATAATAAGGTGCTATGATAAGCATGAGAATCACAAATAATTAACAATTTATAGCAAGAGGTAAAAGTCATGTTCTTAACAATATTTCAATTAGTTATTTACATTTCGAAATACTTAGCAAAATAGTCATGTACAAGATTTCACATAGATATCATGCGTACATTATGCCGAGGTCGACGGCCCCTTCCAACAAAAAATAAACTGTGCACTGCCAGAGGGTCGAATGGCGCGAACCATAGAAGCATCTATTCATATCGAGGCGATCGTCCCGATCCACAAATATCAACAAATATCAAGAGTATATACAAAGGTGAATTTATATTCAAATAAATTCATACAAGGGTTCAACAAGTATACGTGTTCACCTTTATTCCTTTCCAACTCTCTAGCACATCCTAAGTGATCATATTAGCCAGAAAATATAGAGATATTCACAAATATGGCATGATGTGTTTCCTAGACTACCCGGACAATTAACAAAATAGTAGCTACGCACGGACTCTCGTCACCTAGTGCGCATGCAACTCCTGCATTTATTAGTGATTACTCAATTATTATAACTATGGGGACAATTCCCTCTTATAAGGTTAGAAAGGAGACTCATCTCGCTCCAAAGTGCACTTCTAAATGCCAAGAACAAGTCCAAGCCCTCAATTCAGAGCCGAACAATCCCAAACTAGTTAAATAAACTAAGAACTAGTTAATATAGACTCACGAGATCGAATTCTAGCTATTTAAGTAATTTTCTAACCATTAAAACAGGTTTTCTAAATTCCAACCCCGGGCCCACGTGCCCGGATTCCGAGATTTTTTCGAAGGAAGTTGTTCCCTACAACCTAAGGATCAATAATATATGGTTTCTAATTCATTTCATATTGAATTTCGTGGTTAAATCTAAGTTTTGTTAAAACCCTAGGTTTTTGTTCTAACCCCATGATTACACCTTAATACTAGTGTTTAATCTACCTAAGACAATGATATTAAACTAGAAATAGGTAGCACACACTTACCTCAAGATGCTAAGTGAAGTCCTGCTCTCAAAAGCTCCCAAATCGCCAAGAGGAGTGAAATGTGATAAAAATGACTTAGAACCTGTATTAAATGAACCTCACTACCCAGCGATTTCTGCATCTGCGGTCCCGCATCTACAAGAGATGGGCCGCACCTATGAAAATGGGCCAAAGAGCTGGGACTGCATCTGCGGCTTGGGAGCCACTTCTGTAGTTCCTAGCCTGGATTACCTGAGACGCTTCTGTGATGCAAGGACCACATCTGCGGTCTCGCACCTGCGGTCCACCAACCGCAGGTGCGGTTATGACAGAAGAAGCAACCTTCAGCACTTCTCAAATTTTTCCACTTCACTCGAGCCTCGTCCGATTGACGCTCAGGGCTCCCGGGCCCCGCCCGAACATACCGGCAAGTCTAAAATCAGGAAACGGACCTACTCGAACCTTCAGAACGCCCAAAACAATGCTAAATCTAAGAATCGCTCCCTAAAACCAATTGAATCAAACCTTTGAACTTCAAGTTCTTAATTTTCCTCCAACAGGCCAAAATGCCCTTATACTACTCAGATCGACACCAAATTTTACGGACAAGTATTAAATAATATTTCTGACCTGTACCAGGCTTTGGAACCAACATACGAGCCCGATACCCATGAAATCAATCATTACTTAGTTACTTTAAATCCTTAAACTTTAAAATTAACAATTTCTAATAAAAATTAATTACTCGGGCTAGGGACCATAGAATTCGATTTTGGGTATACGCCCAGGTCCCATATTTTCTCACAAACCTTCCGGGACCGTCAAATCACAAATCTGGATCCGTTTACTCAAAATGTTAACCAAAGTCAAACTTAGTCTTTTAGGAAAATCCTAAGGAATCAAATGGGCATATTTCACTCAAAACTCTTCCAAATCCCAAACCAACCGTCCCCGCAAGTCGTAAAATAGCTAAAGCAAGTATGGGGAAATTTATATTTAAGGGAACGGAGTCCCAAAAGGCAAAATGACTAGTCAGGTCGTTATACTAAAATTCATACATAATCAATGTATTTAACTCAAGATAGGTGAGGATATATTACCTTATCGTTGATGATGAAAACTCCCTCTTGAAACCCTCCAAGAATCGCCAAAACCAAAGAAAATAAGAGAGAAAATGGCAAAACCCCGATTTTTAAAACACTTTCTGCCTCCAGTCTTTTCTGCACCTGTGGTCCCCCGACCACTTCTGCGGTTCCGCAGGTGCGAGCCATCCTACCACTTCCGCGGTATCGTTCAGGCTCCTTTTTCCCCTTTTGCGCCCTCTCTTCCGCAGATGCGACCCCGCATCTGCGGCAAAACGGCCTCATCTGGCCACTTCTGCGGTTTCTTGACCACTTCTGCGGTTCCGCAGATGCGAGCCATCCTCCAGGCTCCCTTTCCCCCTTTTGCGCCCTCTCTTCCGCAGATGTGACCCCGCATCTGCGGCAAAACGGCCTCATCTGCGGTCCCATCTCACTTTATGCCCAACCGCTCCTGCGGTTCAATTCCTTGCTTCTGCGGGGCCACTTCTGCGGTGAACCCTCTGCACAAGCGGTTATACCAGCAACCAGACCCCTTCAGATATCTCCAAAATTCCATTTTTGATCCGTTAACCTCCTAGAATCAACCCGAGGCCCCCGGGACCTCAACCAATCATACCAACCAGTCCTAAAATATATTACGGGCTTGCTCGAGGCCTCAAATCATATCAAACAACACTAAAATCAAGAATCGACCTCCAATCCAAGCTTTATGAACTCTAGAATCTCCAACTTCTATTTCGATGTTTAAACCTATCAAATCGAGTTCGATTGACTTCAAATTTTGCGCACAAGTCATATTCAACATTACAGACCAACTCCAACTTTCGAAATTGAATTCCAACCCTGATATCAAAATGTCCACCTCCGGTCAAACCTCTCAAAAACCTTCAAATTTCTATCCTTAGCCAATAGCTCCAAAATACTCCACGGACATCCGAATTCACTTCTGATCACGCTTCCAACTCCAGAATTACCACACGGAGCTACTCCCAGACTCGGAATCCCAAACAAATATTGATAACACTGAAATGCACTTCAACTCAAACTTATGAAATTTCTTCCAAAATGCTAACTTCCACAATAGGCGCCAAAACACTCTCGGGTCCCCCAAAACTTGATTCGGACATATACCCAAGTTCGAAATTATCATACGAACCTGTTGGAACCTTCAAATCCCAATTCTGAAGTCGTTTAGTCTGAAATCCAATCCTAATCAATTTTTTTAACTTAAAGCTTCCAAAATGAGAATTTCCTCTCCAAGTCAATTCCGAACTTCCCAAAATTTAATTCTGACAACGCGTACAAGTCATAATGCCTGAATTGAAGTTTCTCATGGCTTTGAACTGCTGAACGGCACGCTAGGGCTCAATACGAACGATCGGGTCATTACATCAAGACATCGTATTAATACCGCTGAATCAAAAATTCTATTGTCAAAAAATTGTCCACCTTCCTTAATTAAAGATGTTACGAATTGAATGGATATTAAAAATAGTAAAAAATTTGGCACCTGCCTAGGATTCCCAATATTAAATAATATCCCAAGGCCAGTAGATTATCAATTCAATTGATAAAATGAGAACTGAATTAGCTGCCTGTAAAATGAAGTTTATTAATATAGCGGGAAGAACTACCATATCCCACTCGTGCCTCAATTCAATACCAAACCACTACATGCAATACACTTTACTTCCAAAAAGTTCCTAAACAACATAGATAAAGTTCAAAGGGATTTTATATGGGGTACTACCACAGGAAAAAAAAATCACCTAGTAAAATGGGCAACTATTTGCCAACCAAAATCCAATGGAGGTCTTGGCATCCATAATGCTAATACTAAGAATTTATGCATCTTAGCTAGCCTAGTATGGAGAATTTTTACTAATACCATAAAACCCTGGGCTAGATTGATCATCACCTCTTATGGAATTGGTAATGCTAAAAGCAATCACTCCTTCATTTGAAAAAGCATCCAAAAGGGGTGGGAACTATGTTCAAAAGATATTACATGGTCACTCCACTATCATACTAATACGAACATATGGCATACTAATTGGATTCCTAATTTAGGAAGCCTTAGAAATGCTGTGGAAGGTCCTCTCTCTATCAGTGATTATTCCCTAAAATTAAGGACATCTAGTGGCAAAAAGTGGGACTTGAATAGTTTATCCATTAACATCCCAAATGACATTAAAGAAAATATTTCTAAAGTAAGAATTCGCTCAAAGGGATTAACTAGTGATATTTCTATATGGTCACTAACCACAAAAGATTTTTCACAACCAAGGCTTGCTACAACCTTATAGAACCCCCTCCAAACAATTAATTAGACTTCAAATGGATTTGGAATCTAAGTTGTCCTAATAAGATTTAATTCTTTTTATGGCTATGTTTTCGCTATAGAATTCCATGTAGAAAATACCTCACGAATATTGGTATAAACATTGATCTTAACTGCCTTACATGCAAACGTAAGAAAGAAGAATCCATCACCCATATTTTCTTTAATTTTAAAATCACCAAACACTTTTGGGATAGTCTTGGATGGCAAAACTTCTATAAATCACAAGGTGATTACTGGTTTCTTCAATTAAAAGCATTTGACTACCCACTAAAGAACAAGTTTATAAATTGGAATTCTTTCTTTCCAATTGCTATCTGGTATATCTGGTTAAATAGGAATAACAATAATCAAAACAATATTGATACTCCTATTAATGGTGATCAAATTATTCAAAAGGCAATAGAATTTAATCTACTAACTGAAAAAACCACAACCCTCAAAAATCCCATCAAAGTAAGATGGCACAAACCACTAAGAGAATGATTTAAATTAAATATAGATGCAAGTTTCAATAATAACAACCAAAATTATGGCCTGGGTGAAGTATTCAAGAATGCTAATGGAAAATGGGTGGTAGGTTTTGCAAAATTTACTCATGCTAACGGTTCATTAGAAGTAGAAATCAAGGTACTCCTAGAGGGAGTTCGAATAGCACGGGAATGGAGAATGTTCCCTCTTGAAATAGAAACATACTCCACGTAGGTAATTCACTCTATACAACAAGGCAACAGACTATATGATGATATTGTTAATGAATGCAGGTTGTTAATGCAACAAGAGAATAAAGTAACCCTCCAGCACGTATTCCGACAAGGGAATAATGTAGCTCATTGGTTGGCAAAGAAGGCAAAAGTTCAAGCAAAGGGGAAAAGACATTTTGTTCAACCGCCTTCTTATGTAGAATCTTTTGTGGAAAATGAACTAGAAGAAGAATATATTTTTGTTAAAAATCTATCTGATGATGCCTGCAATGTTTTAGCAAGCTTAGGTAATCAATGTGTCCTAAGAGACTCATGATATGGAAGTAATGTACTAAACACTATGTAGTTTATAATATAAATATTTCATGTTTGCTCAAAAAAAGAAGTAAACTTAAAAACTCAATGTCGATGAACAAATTTTCCTCGTCCTCAATGTTACCGATGAATAATGTTACTCATAAAAATAACTCTTTCAATTGATTACTTGTTTTGTTGTGCGCCTTTTTTTTTTATTGCCAAAAGTACTTTTCCCCAAAATTAAGGTGTTTGGCCAATTTTCAACAGGGATAAAAGTAATTTTGAATAAAAACATAATTAATTTTGAGAAATAGAAAAATATAGATTATTTCCAGAAGTATTATTTTAAAAAGTATTTTTACGAAAAATATACTTAAATGCATTTTATAAGAGCTTGACCAACTACAAATTGCTGATCAAAATAATTTTCAAAGTGATTAGCTGAGCACATATTACATCTCACCAAAAATACTTTTTTTTTAAAATACTTTTAAAAAAAAATACTTTTCAAGAAAAAGCTGATTTTAGAAGCATGGGTCAATCAAGCTATAATTCTGGCAGAAAAAATTGATTAACTGTGAATTTTAAAATTAAATTTGGTGCAAGATCTTCTTTTTTATTTTATTTTTTTTATCAATGTACTTCTTAATTTGGTCTACCTCGAAGTTTGATAAGAAAAAGATGAGTATAGCAGAAAATAAGGTGCAGAAAAGTGAAAGTCTGTCAGTATCTACTTTTCTATTATATAGAAAAGGGAAATGTGGTCGACCAATGGCATCTTTGCAAATCTAACTTTATTCAAGGCCAAAACAGTAATTATGTCATCAATGGTTTAAATGAAACTCTAAAAGGATCGGGTTTCTTTTCACCTCAAACTGGAAAAGAAAAAGGAAAAAACACACACATCTGTAGCAGCTCTTCTGTTCATCTTCTCATCCAGGTATGTTTTCCTTTCAATTTTTGCTAAAATATCTTTCTATTAGCTTCATCCTTCTACTTTTTTGTCTATCTTTGTTGAATCTTGTGACGATCCGGTCGGTCGTCCTAAGAATTAATGTCCCGATCCCCTATTAACTACGTTTTCCAAATTTATTTCTGCTAATTTGATTTGTCGGAATGTTCGGTTTTGAGTTTCGGAGAGTTTTGGGACACTTAGTCCCTAAATGAGAGCTTAAGTGTTGGAAAGTTGATCATAGTTAGAACAGTGTGAGGACGGCCTCAGAATGGAAATCTGCTAGTTCTGTTAGCTCTGTTAGGTGATTTCGGGGTTAGGAGCGTGATCGGAATGTGTTTTGGAGGTCCGTAGCTAATTTACGCTTGAAATGCCGAAAGTTGAATTTTTGAAGTTTCTGGTCCGATAGTGAGACTTTGATTCGAGGGTCGGAATAGAATTTCGGAAGTTGGAGTAGCTTCGTAGTGTTTAATGTGACGTGTGTGCAAAATTTCAAGTTATTCGGACGAGGTTTGATAGACTTTTTTATCAAAAGTGTGTTTTTAGAGTTTTTGAAATTCTTAAGGTTGAATCCGATGAAAAATAGGTATTTTTATGTTGTTCTGAGCATTTCGAAGGTTGGAACACGTTTGAATGATGTTATGGGATACGTTCGTAGGTTTGATTGAGGTCTCGAGGGCCTCGGGTGTGTTTCGGATGCTCAACGGATCATTTTTGGAACTTGTTGAATTACTGAACTGCTGGTATCCGGTTTCCTTCTCTGCGATCGCAGCCTTCCCTCCGCGATCACGCAGTGCATTCTCTGAGGGGGGGCCTATGTTGTTCTTTGTGATCGCATTACTTTACTCACGATCACGGAAGTCACCCTCTTCCTCCTTCGCATTCGCAATTACTCTTCCGCGATCGCATAGTAGAAATGGGAGCTGTGTGACGACCCGACCCGTCGTCTCATGTGTTTCCGTCCCGTTTTCCATGTTTATTTCTTCTTCATGATTTATTATATGTGTTGGGTGAGTTTGAGTTGACTCGGATTGGATTTGGTAGGAAATGGGGCAATGAGTCTCTTTAAGGAAAGGTTGGTTTGAAAAAGTCAACCGGAAGTTGACTTGTGAGTTAGAGGTTTCGGATGTGACTTCTGATGATTCTGTTAGCTTCGGGGGATGATTTGAGGCTTAGGAGCGCAATTGGAAGTAATTTTAGAGGTTCGGTGTAGAATTAGGCTTGAATTGGTGAAGTTAGCATTTTGGCGATATCCGGTTGATCGGTGAGATTTTGATCCGAGGGTCGAAATGGAATTCTGAGAGTTGTAGTAGCTTCCTTAGGTGATTTATGATGTGTGTGCAAAATTTTAGTTGAATCAGAGGTGTTTAGGTCGGATTTTTGATCGAATGTGAGTTTCGGAAGAATTTGATAAACTTAGGCTTTGATTTGGTGAAATTCGATGATTTTGATGTTAACAAAAGTGTTTTGATGATTCGAGAAAGTTTGAATAAGGTAATAGAACATGTCTGTGCTTTTGGTTGGGGTCCCGGGGCCTCGGGGTGGATTTGGGTGGTTAAACGGAGAGTTTGGAGTTTGTTGCATGTTTAAGAATTTCTGGTTCTGTCATTTCCGCATCTGCGAAAAAGGGACCGCGGAGGCGGTTCCGCAGATGCGGCGGGGAGGTCGCAGAAGCGTCCTTGAGGGCTTGGCAATTTCCGCAGAAGCAGAAGGCAGTCTGCAAAAGCGGACATCGCAGGAGCGGTTTTCGACCGCAGAAGCGGTCCTATTAGACTGCAGAAGCGGTTATTTTGATGCAGAAGTGGGAGCTGCAGGTGCGGTATCCCAACCGCAGAAGCGGAAACCTGGTTGGGTTTAAGTGAACAGTGTTTTCACGATTTTGAAAGAGAAGAAACATTTTGGACTTCGGACTAAGGAGATTTTGGGCGATTTTTGAAGAGGGTTTCNAATTTTGAAAGAGTAACATATTTCACTTCGGACTTGGAGAGTTTTTGGGCGATTTTGAAGAGGGTTTCAAGGGCTTTGATCAGGTATGAACTCTTGGACTTAAAAACACGATTCTATGGTGTAAATACATGGATTAGAGTTGAAAACATAAGAAACTAAAGGTCAAAAATGGTGGTTTAGGGCTTGAACCTAAGGGAGCTTAAACTAAGGATTTGAGGGGTCAAATGGACTCCGATTCTTGTGAATTTGATATGTATAGACTCGTGGCGAGATAAGGATCGTATTGATGTAAAATTTTCTGGATTTCGAGAAGTGGGCCCGGGGCTCGGGTTTTGCCAATTTTGTGATTTTTGATATTTTTCGAGTCTTTTCGATTGGGTTATATTCCCTTAGCCTATTGTAATGTATTCGTTGTGGTTTTGGTTAGATACAATGTGCGTGGAGGCCGGTTTGAGGGGAAAAGGCATCGCGGGCTAGAGATTTCACCGGTTCGAGGTGAGTAATACTTGTAAATGATATCCTGAGGGTTTGAAACCCCGGGTTTGCATATCATAGTGCTGCATTGAGGTGACTTGCACGCCGGATAACGGGCGTGGGGTAGAGCACCGTTGGGGATTGTGACTTGTTTCGTCCCGCTTAATGAAATAATTACCTAATTGATTGAAGCTTAGTTGATATCCTTGTAGAAATGGATTAATTGCCGTGATTGGGCCTCGTGCCAACTGATTGAATCTTTTAGGGATTATTATCACTGTTTCCATGATACTTGGCATGTTAAATGATTTCAGTCCTGAGTTAAACACTGTTTTGAAATGTCCAGTCATACTTCTAAGGTTTTAAAAACTTAAACTACATATTTTAACGTTCGGAACTGAGAACTGTTATTTGAATATTGCCCTAGTGGCTTATGTGCATTTCTGGACTGAGGATGGATCAGGTTGCGCGCCGCAGCGGTGTGATATTGATATTGCGCTTGGGCTGTAGGAGCCCCTCCGGAGTCTGAACCCCTACAGTGAGTGCCGGTACCCAAACGGATCGGGCTGCGCGCCGCAGCGTTCATGTGCATTGCATTGCATTCATGCATGGGTTCCTGTTTGTACTACGTGTCATGACCTTTAGCACTCTCATATCATTGGCATCCACGCTACTTCTTGTATTGTTTACCAGATACCCTGGTGTTACTTGTTGGTGGAGTGTTATGCCCGAGGAGCTGGCTTATGTGCTGACTTGTACTATCTGATATCGCATTCATATGCTTGATTGTTGGAAGAGGATATTTTCAAAAGAGGTTCTTAAACTGAGCCAAATATTTTCTAAAGGATTTTTCACGATTTTACTGTTTTTCTCACAAGATTTGCACTGTCCCATATAGCATGATGGAGTATTTTACGTGATTTCTTACCGCTCAAGTATTATTTACTCTTATTACTTACTGAGTTGGAGTACTCACTTTACTCCCTGCACCTCGCGTGCAGTTGCAGGTATTTGTTCACCCGGTAACGGGTTATTAGCTGATTGAAGGTATACCATTGTAGCTGAGCAAGGTGACCGCCGGCGTTCGCGGCACCGGACTTTGTCCTTTGATTCCAAAAATTTTACTTTGTATATTATTATTGGCCCTGTAGTTGTGTTCAGTCTTCTTTAGATGCTCGTGACTTGTGACACCCCGGTCGGGTTGTGTTGGGTTGTAATTAATAGCTTTTAACGCCAGTAAGTTGCATTTTCTGTTCATTTATGATAAATAATTGTTAAAGGGAGGATTTGGGTTAGTTGGTTGGCCTTATCTTCACGAGAGACGCCATCACGACCGGGTATGGAAATTGGGTCGTGACAAGTTGGTATCAGAGCCTAGGTTACTAGATATCATGAGTCATGAGCAAGTTTAGTAGAGTCGCGGATCGGTATGGAGACGTTTGTATTTATCCTCGAGAGGCTGCAGAACCTTTAGGAAAACTTCACATTCTTGAATTCTTATCGTGCGTCCTTGATTCAGCTTGAAAAGAAAACTCTTGAAATTCCTTCCACGCGATTGTATGCGCACGTGAGCGCTCAGTATTATATGTGCCTTGATGGCTTGTGATTCCCCGATCGAGGGGCGAGAGGTAATCATTGTGAGTATATCAGGCCAGTCTAGAGGTCTTGAGGCCGGATCCTTGCCTATGGCTTGAGCACTGAGGTGCTGATTGTGTGAGCAAATGTTTTGAACTTATGTGTTCGGTATTGCCCTTATTAGCTGGAATGGCGGTTGGATACCCATGTGGTGAGTATATTAGTGATGGGAGGTGTATTTAAATGACTTGGTAGTGACGAAGAAGTCTGCTGGATAATAGATGAACTGTTAAGTGTTCGACTCCTGTTGTGATTTGTTGTGTAGCCCGGAGTTATGGGCGCGTGGAGAATATTTTCGTATCTCCTAGATGGAAAGTAAAGTAAAATACTTGTGGAGGTATGATTTCAGACTCAGGAAGACTAAATTGGTTGTATTATGTGTATGACGGTGGGAGGTGTGCTGAAATACTAAATTGAGGCGAAGCATGTGGGTTATCTCCTGCGGAGTGTTCTTGAGTGGTATGATCCTTATGTGTCCGTTAGAAGATCCCATGTGTAATTGAAAGGTACATGTTGTAATTTAAAAATTGGGTCACTTAAGAGAGTGGACTCAATTGATGTAGAGATGGGTGCAAGAAGTATAAAGGATTACAGTACGAGATGATCTGTGTTTTCGCGAACTAGTAGATGATTTGAGTTTAATCTCACTATGATATTGTGGCATCATTGGAGTAAAAGTGGTATAAGATGTTGAGTGTGTCCTGATATATGGCTTCGAGCCAAGTTGGGGAGGTTACTGTTGATTAGCTGATTGCACGGTCATGTGCTATATTGGTTCTGTTTCGAGATATGCTGGCGGATCAGTTCTGGTTGCAGAAATTGAGTCGAGGATGGCACGAGTGAAGCAAAATTTTGACAAAGGTTATATGATA
>MU787381.1:5535-16145 GCA_026770625.1 Nicotiana glauca
CTCCTCGGGACCGCGTACGAACATATTAACATGTCACATATGATCATGCAAACTTAGTTTCACTCTCAAAACACCAAAACTAACATCAAAACACCAAATTTACATCGGATTCAAGCCTAAGTTCTTCTAAAACTTTTGAAACATGTATTTGATCAAAAATCCAACCAAATCACCTCCGAATAGCCTGAAATTTTTCACACATATCTCAATTCACCTAACGAAGCTATAACAACTCTCGAAATTCTATTCCGACCCTCGGATCAAAATCTCACCTATCAACCGGAAATCGCCAAAATACTAACTTCGCCAAAATAGGCTAACTTCTTCACCGGACTTCCAAAATTACTTTCGATTGCGCTTCTAAGCCTTAAATCATCATCCGGAGCTAACCGAATCATCGAAATTCAATTCCGAGCCTTCTAACTCACAAGTCAATATCCGTTTGACTTTTCCAACTTAAGCCTTCTTAAAAGAGACTAAATATCTCATTTCTTATTAAAATCATTCCAAATAAATTCTAACGCACCCAATACCGATAATGAAACATAAGAAAGTAGAAAATGGGAAGAACGGGATAGTAACTCATGAGACGACGGGTCGGTTCGTCACACCACATAAGCATAGTCAACAGTCAAAGTGGCTTATTGATGTGTAAGTAATCAAGTTGAGGTGTTCAAATGGAAATGTTCTAAGTTTGTACATCGTCTTTAAAATTCGGTACAAGTTTAAGTGGCCAGGAGGCCATTTTACCTAAATTTTTTGGATAAATCTCCACTATATAAATATGTATTATCAAGAAATCAAAGAATTACATGGATATGAAGAATAGATACATTTAAAATAATTATATTACTCTAATACTCTAACATAACATATGTATCCCTCAATAAATCAGTACCTTAAATAGTACAAACATTTATTTTGTAAAAGTAAATATTTTGTTATCTAGAATAAGGCAAATATGAAAAAGATAGATAATTTGAAAAATAAATAAATTCACAAACTCAATATCTTCAAAAGAATACACAAAGATAAAATCAATACCTTATATTATACAAGCTTCTTGTTTGTTTGGAAAGTTCTAGTTGATTTTCACATTCTATATGAACATCGTAATATATTTTTGCTTTAGTAACAGAGCCAATACAATTATTGTATTTCACTTACTTTAAACTATTTTTAACCAATCATCACGGATAATACATTAATAATAATATTCTAAATATTTTGCTTTTTATTTCAATATAAATATTTGATGTAACATTGAACTGAAAACAATTCATGGCACATGAGCATCTAATAAAAATAAACCAGTCAAAGTAAACTTTTGTTAAGCTTCGATACATAGAAGACTTGAACGAACTTGTTATAGGAAACCTAGTCTAACATATATCTATAGATTTTCTTTGAAAAATTTGTAAAGGAATCAATTACTCATATTAAAGTATAAATAAATATATTAAAGAGAACAATCTCATTTATATTATTAGAACCACCTTTTTATCATGTAAAAGACAAATATTCATATAAATTTGCCTCTATATTTTTTATCATTTAAAAGTAGATGTTATATTCTAAAATATTATCATTTAATTACTTTATATTTTAAAAATTAACTCAATTTATTATGTAATAACTCCTCATATTTGAACACATACTATATCATACAATTTAATTTTAGATTTATATGAACTAATAAAAATTAACTTTAAAGGATAGTAAAAAAAAATTCAATTTGTTTAAAATTTTATAAATTTATAGAGCATAGTACTAAAATCTTCTTGTAGTACGTGTCTTGTTTGTTATAGAGAATTATAATTAGGAACAACAATTCTTGCAATAAACCAAAAGGCCATCACTTATTTTAGAAATAAATTCAGTATTCTGAAGCTTAAAAAACTCTTCTTTACCTCACCTTGATTTGTGTGCATAGTCCGAACCTATATCCGAAAAACCTTCTAAGTGAAAATATGAGAAATAGAAATTTCTAAAGTTAAAAATTTGATTATGGTTGACTTTGATCAATATTTTTAGCAATCGAAACCGAATTTGTGTTCCAACGATCCCGGGAGTTCCGCAATAATATATGGGACTTGGGCGTATGCCCAGAAATGAATTCCGAGGTCCCAAGCCTTAAAAATCAATTTTTGAAAGAAATTATTTTACTGAATTATCTAGGAAATGAAGAAAAGAATTAATGTTTGAAACTATTGTTATTGGGCTCATATTTTAGTTCCGGAGCCTGGTACAAACTTATTATAGTATTTGAACGATAACTGTGAAATTTGGTGAAAAATGGAGTCTATTTGACGTGAGTTGGACTTCCGGTGGAATAGTTATGAACTTTAGGTGTTCTTGATGAAAATGATTAGTTTTGAGGTTTAATTCATGGGTTTACATGTTATTTCGATAATGTGATCGCACGAGTAAGTTCATATGATGTTTTTGAGTTAGTATGCATATTTGGTTTGGAGTCCCGAGGGTTCGGGTGAGTTTCGAGTAGGTTCCGGGATGTTATAGGCTTAAAATGTAGTTGTTGCAGGTTCAGAGAAGTGCAAATCTCTGAACCTGCCAGTGCGGTCAGCGGTGAGGAATAATCCGCAAGTTCACTAGTCTGACTTCGGAACCTTATATCTTTTGATCTACAAGGAATTTTGAGATGATGCAAAACGAAAGTAGTAGCCCTTTGTGTCTAGTTTCCAGAAAGGTAAAGAAATCACAATTTCGACATCTATAGAGAAAGTTATGGGGAAAATACTAAATCATATCACTGCAGTCAACATTGTTAACTCTGCGGCCTCACTCCTTTTTGCGCGGTCTGCACAGAGGGTCTGAGATAGTATATTTAAACGGGATTTTTAGTTATTTTTTATTTTTCAAAACCCCAAAAACATAAGAGGCGATTTTTCAAACAACCTTTCTTCTCCAAAATTTTAGTAAGTGATTTCTAACTTATTTTCTTTGCTCCTTAACTTCTTTTTACAAGATTTCATCCTAGAATCTAAGGTTTTCATGATGGAATTGGAAATTTTGGATAAAACCTAAGAATATTAAAAATTGGGGATTTAGACATCAAATGAGTTACGATTCCAAAACCAATTATATATCCGGGCTCGGGGGTGAATGGGTAATCGGGTTTTGGTCCGAATTTCGGGTTTGGACCAAGCAGGCCCGGGGTCAATTTTTTACTTTTTGGGAAAAACTTTAAAAAACTTATTTTCATGCATTAAAATTGATTCATTTAGTACTTATTAATATTATTAAATAACTTGTGGCTAGATACGAGCGAGTTGGTGGTGGACTCAAGAGGTAAAGTAATAATTGAGGCTTGAATTGTGTTCGTGGAATCGAGGTAAATGTTTTGTCTAACCTTAGCTTGAGGGATTAGGAGTTGTGCCCTATTTGCTATGTATTAATTGTTGAGTACGACGTATAGGGATGGTGACGAGTATATATACGTTGGTATCAAGCATGCCTGTGAGTCTTATGTTATGATTGATGTGACTTTGTTTGTATTGTTCATGCCTAATGTGATGATTGCTATTGTTGAGTAAGGTTTGTGGAAAGAATATTAATATTTAAACATTGGAAAGCGTTGGCTCAAGTTGTAAAGTGATTTGTGGAAGTATAATTAGCAATTAAAACTTTTAGAGCATTGGCTTAAATTATGAATCGAGTTGTGAAGTAAATATGAAAGAGAAGAGGATTATGGTGTTGTTCCCTTGCCGAGACGTTGTTGCTTTTAATATTGTTCCCTTGCTGGGATTTTATTATAATTCAATTATGTCCTTGCCTTGTTGTTTGGGTGAGGAAGATTGTAAAGCACAAAGGGTGATGCCGTGCATTATTTTGGTGAGAGAGTGTTAAAGCACGAAGGGTGATGCCGTGTATGATTTATGTGAGGAAGAGTGTAAAGCACGAAGGCTGATGCCGTACCGCACGATGTACCATTCTGTGCCGATTATATAGATTTTATGGTGAGGATGAGAGTAAAAGCACGAAGGGTGATGTCGTGCACTTGTTTGATTTTCGATTCTTGTTGATAATTGAGTTATGGTGTCCCTTGTATTTACCTGATGTCCTCCTATTATCATTTGATGCTACCCCGCAGCATGTCCCCCCCCCCCATTCTTAACTGTACATTCCTATTTCTATTTTTTCACTATATATGATTTAACTGCACAGGTTTATTTGGTAGTCTGGTCCTATCCTCATCATTACTTTGCCAAGGTTAGGCTAGTCACTTACCAACACATGGGGTCGGTTGTGCTGACACTACACTCTGCACTGTGTGCAGATCCCGGAGCGACAGCTTTTGGATCATATATTTAGGTGGTTGACTTCAGTCCAGTCAAGGATTCTGAGGTAGTCCTGCAGGTGTCCGCGAGCCCCGTCGTTTTTTTCTATCTTTATATTCTATTTTCATTTACTTCAGAGATAGATTGTATCTTTCTTTCAGACCTTGTTTGTAGAAATTCTAGACTGTCTGTGAAACGTGACACCAGTTTTGGGTGGATTTTGCTTAGATGATGTATCGAATATTTATTCAAATGTTTCACATTTCTTCTGCTTGTTTAAAAATTTCATTGTTTATAAGCTATTGTTCCTAACTGTTAAAGGATTTAAAATTGGGAAAAGATAAATTATTCACACCGTTGGTTTTCCTAACTTTCATTAGTAGGCGCCATCATGACTTCCGAGGGTGGGAAATTCGGGTCATGACAAGTTGGTATTAGAGCTCTAGGTTACATAGGTCTCACAATTCACAGACAAGCTTAGTAGAGTCTGAGGGATCGGTACAGAGACTTCTGTATTTATCCGCAGAGGCTACAGAGTTAGGAAAATTTCACATTTATTCTTTCCTGTCATGCGGTTTGGTTTCTCAATGCTGATCGAATTTTTACTTTGTTCTTTTGCAGATGTCGTGAACATATGCTTTCTCATCTACTGATCAGTCGCTCGAGCCCCCAACAGTAGCTTCCACAAGGGGTAGAGTGCGAGGCCGAGGCCGTGCTAGAGGCCGAAGTAGGGGCAGAGCTCAGCCTAGATAGGAGTACCCGTGGCAGAGCCTTAGGTTGACTTTTATGATAAGGTTCTGGCCCAGGCAGTTCCGGTGGACTCAGCTCAGGTCCTAGAGGGGTTCATTGCTACCCCAGTACTCCAAGATGCTCCGGTCCGTCTAGTGGGCCTTATGGAGAGTGTCACCTGGGCAGGCTTGCTTCCTGTAGCACCAGCCATCTCTCAGGATGGAGGAGGAGTCCAGACTCCTACTACTCGCACTCCGAAGTAGATGGCTCCCCAGTTTCAGACTCCAGCCGCTCAGCCAGTTGGTGCAGTTCAGCCGGGTATGGTAGCTCAGACCGGTGATGGAGCAACTATGTTTGCCGATGCTTTGTGGAGGTTTGACAAGTTCACCAAGCTCTTCACTACTACTTTCAGCGGTGCATCTTCTGAGGATCCCCAGAATTTTTTAGACAGTTGTCATGAAGTTCTCAGGAACATGGAGATAGTGGAGACCAATGGGGTCGACTTTGCTACTTTCCGCTTGTCTGGGTCCGCCAAGACTTGGTGGAGAGATTATTGTGGCTAGACCAGCCGAATCACCAGCTTTGACTTGGGAGCAGTTTACTCAGCTATTTCTGGAGAAGTTTCTCCCTATCACTCAGAGAAAGATCTATTGAAGGCAGTTTGAGCGTCTCCAGTAGGGTTCTATGACTGTCACTCAGTACGAGACCAGATTCATCGACTTGTCCCGTCATGCTCTTATCATACTCCCCACTGAGAGAGAAAGAGGGTGAGGAGGTTCATTGAGGGACTCATTCAGCCTATTCGACTTCAGATGGCCAAGGAGATGGGGAGTGAGATTTCTTTTTAGGAGGCGGCCAATGTGGCTAGGAGAATTGAGATAGTTCTATCGCAGGGAGGTGGTTAGGGGTCTAACAAGAGGCCTCGTCATTCAGGCAGATTCAGTGGTGCCTCATCTGGAGGCAGGGATTCATATGGTAGATTCCATCCTCCTAGGCCTTTTCAGTCAGCACTTCAGGTTTTTCACGGTGCTTCAGGTGGTCGTGGCTCTCATGTGCAGTATTCTGATCAGCAGTCCTACAGTGCACCACCAGCTCATATCAGTGCATCACCATTCCAGAGTTTTCGGGATGGTCATTTAGGTCGTCAGGGTTAGCAGTCTCAGCATTCGAGGACTTGTTACACTTGCGGTGATATGGGTTATATTGCTAGGTTTTGCCCTCGAGCATCGAGTAGCTCTCAGCATCAGGGTTCCCGTGCCATGGTTCAGGCACCGAGTGTTCCACAGCTCGCTCAGCCAGCTAGAGGTAGAGGTAGAAGTGCTAGAGGTGGAGGTAGAGGTATTAGAGGTGGAGCTCAGGCCGCTAGAGGTGGAGGCCAGCCAGCAGCAGGCCATCCCAGAGATGTAGTTCTTCCAGCCAGGCCTGAGGCTGAGGCTTCCGATGCAGTTATCATAGGTACTGTTCTAGTTTGTAGCAGGGATGCTTCAGTTTTATTTAATCCAGAATCAACGTACTCCTATGTGTCATCTTATTTTGCATCGTATCTGGTAATGCCTAGTGATTTTTTGAGTTCTCCTGTATATGTGTCTACACCGGTAGGTGATTCTATAGCGGTAGATCGTGTCCATCATTCATGTATAGTTGTGATTGGGGGTCTTGAGATTCGTGTAGATTTATTACTTCTAGACATGGTTGACTTTGATGTCATATTGGGGATGGACTGGTTATCAATGTACCACACTATCTAGGACTATCATACCAAGACTATGACCTTAGCCTTGCCGGGTTTACCTTATTTAGATTGGAGAGGGACTCCTGGTCATTCTACCCATAGTGTTGTCTCATATATGAAGGCTCGGCGTATGGTCGAGAAGGGGTGTTTGGCCTATTTAGCATATGTCCAGGATTCTAGTGCCAAGATTCTTTCTATTGATTCTGTGCTTGTTGTTCGTGAGTTTCCTGAGGTATTTTCTTCAGACCTACCGGGTATGCCACCCGATAAGGATATTGACTTCTGCATTGATTTGGCTCCGAGCATTCAGCCCATCTCTATCCCGCCGTATCGTATGGCTCCACCTGAGTTGAAAGAGTTGAAGGAGCAGTTGCAAGACTTGCTTGGAAAAGGCTTCATTAGACATAGTGTCTCGCCTTGGGGTATGTCGGTGTTGTTTGTTAAGAAGAAGGACGTATTGATAAGAATGTGCATTGATTATCAGCAGTTGAATAAGGTTAAAATCAAGAATAAGTATCCATTGCCGAGGATTGATGATTTATTTGTTTAGCTTTAGGGTGCCAAGGTATTTTCGAGGATTGACTTGAGATATGGCTACCATCAGTTGAGGATTAGGGCATCCGATGTCCCTAAGACAGCTTTTCGCACTCGGTACAAGCATTATGAGTTCTTGGTAATGTTATTCGGGTTAACAAATTGCCCAATAATTTTTATGGATTTGATGAACCGAGTGTTCATGCCCTACTTGGATTTATTCGTGATAGTGTTAATTGATGTTATTTTGATCTATTCCCTCATCTGGGAGGAGCACGAGTAACATCTGAAAGTGGTTCTCCAGACTTTAAGGGTCAGTCAGTTGTATGCCAAGATTTCAAAGTGTGAGTTCTAGTTGGGGTCAGTTGCCTTCTTGGGTGATGTTGTCTCTGCAGAGGGTATCCAAGTAGACCCAAAGAAGATAGAGGCAGTCGAGAACTGGCCTAGACCATCAATAACTATAGAGATACGGAATTTCTTGGGATTGCCAGGCTATTATTGTTATTTTGTGGAGGGGTTTTCATCTATTCTAGCCCCGATGACCAGGTTGACCCAGAAGGTTGCCCAGTTCAGGTGGTCGTATGAGTGTGAGGCGAGCTTTTAGAAGCTCAAGACAGCTTTGACTACGGCGCCAGTGTTGGTTTTGCCCACAGGTTCAGGGCCTTATATAATTTATTATGATGCATCCCGTATTGGGATTGGTGCAGTGTTGATGTAGGATTTCAAGGTCATTGTCTATGCTGCACGGTAGTTGAAGATTCATGAGAAGAACTACCCGATCTATGATTTGGAGTTAGCAGCCATTATTCGCGCGTTGAAGATTTGGAGGCATTATCTGTATGGCGTAGCATGTGAGGTGTTCACGGATGACAAGAGTCTGCAGTATTTGTTCAAGCAGAAGGACCTATTTGAGGCATAAGAGGTGGTTGGAGCTATTAAAGGACTATGACATCACCATCTTATATCACCCAGGAAAGGCCAACGTGGTGGCTGATTCTTTGAGCAGTCTTACGTATATTCCTGTCGATGAGAGGCCGCTTGCTTTGGATGTTCAGGCATTAGCCAATCAGTTCATAAGTGTTGGATGTTTCTGAGCCTAGCCGTGTGTTAGCTTGCACCGTCGCTCATTCCTCCTTATTGGAATATATCCAAAATCGGCAGCATGATGGTCCACATTTGTATGTCCTTAGAGACACGGTGTAGCACGGAGGTGCCAAGTAGGTTACCTTAGAAGATTATGGAGTTTTGAGGCTGTAGGCTCGAGTTTGTGTGCCTAATATGGATGGTCTCCGGGAGTTGATTTTAGAGGAGTCCATAGTTCCCGGTATTCTATTCATCCGGGTGCCGCAAAGATGTATCAGGATTTGCGGCGGCATTGTTGGTGGAGGAGAATGAAGAAGGACATTGTTGCATATGTGGATCGGTGTTTAAATTGTAAGTAGGTTAAGTATGAGCATTAGATACCTGGTGGTCTGTTCCAAAAGATTGAGATTCCTGAGTGGAAGTGGGAACACATCACTATGGACTTCGTTGTTGGACTCCCAAGGACTCAAAGGAAGTTTGATGCAGTGTGGGTTATTGTTGATAGGCTGACCAAGTCAGCACATTTTATTCCTGTGGCAGTCTCCTATTATTCCAAGAGGTTAGTTGAGATTTATATCCAGGAGATTATTCGTCTTCATGGTGTGCCCGTGTCTATCATTTCGGACCGAGGTACGCAGTTTACCTCATATTTTTGGAGGGCAATTCAGTGTGAGTTGGGCACACAGGTCGTGTTGAGCATAACGTTTCATCCTCAGACGTACGGGCAGTTCGAGCGGACTATTCAGATTTTGGAGGATATACTCTGAGCTTGTGTCATTGACTTTGGAGGCTCGTGGGATCAGTTCTAGCCTTTAGCAGAGTTTGAACAACAGCTACCAGTCGAGCATCCAGACGGCTCCTTATGAGGTGTTGTATGGTACGCGGTGTCGGTCGCCGGTTGGATGGTTTGAGCTGGGAGAGGCTCGGTTGTTGGGTACAGATCTGGTGCAGGATGCCTTGGACAAGGTCAGGATCATTCAGGATATGCTTCGTACAGCTCCGTCCAGGCAAAAGAGTTATGCCGACCATAAGGTTTGAGATTTGTCATTCATGGTCGGTGAACGAGTATTGCTTCAAGTGCCGCATATGAAGGGTGTGATGAGATTTGGAAAGAAGGGCAAGCTTAGCCCTAGGTTCATTGGCCCATTTGAGATTCTTGATTGAGTGGGGGAGATGGCTAACTGTCACGACCCACAATCTAACCATGGTCGTGATGGCGCCTATCGTGTTACAAGGCAAGCATATTTCCCAAAATATTATTACTAATTAATTTTAAGGATTTGATAAAACAATACCAACATTCAAACTTCTCATAACTAAATCAACTCCAAATATAATTAATATAAAAATATGGAAGCTCGCCCCAAACATCACGGTGTCACTAAGTCATGAGCGTCTAACACTATGAACTAAGATATATAAATTGTCTAACTGTCAGAAGAAGATATGACAAAAAGGAGTAACAAGGTCCTGCAGATACTAGCAGCTACCTTGAAATCTCCACAGATAGCCGGCCTGAACTCAATGATCACCGCGTTCTAACTCACCTGGATCTGCACATAAAGTGCAGGGTGTAGTTTAAGTACAACCACCTCAGTAGTAACAGAAATAACTAAGGAATTGAGTAGTAGTGACGAGCTAAGAAAAACTATCCAATTATTTATTTTCATAATTTACAATAAACATGAATAAACAGGTAAATTCCATAAAAGCAACAAATACCACAAACAATTAACAGGTAAATACAACAACAACAAAAGTAAATACAACCTCACAATAATGTCACTCCATCACTTAGCACTCGCACTCAACACTCAATACACTCAATACTCTGGGCTCACTAGGGGTGTGTACAGACTCCGGAGGGGCTCCCAAAGCCCAAGTGCTAAGCACGGACAACTCACGTGCCATCATATCAATACCTGGATCCGCACGGTCAACTCACGTGCTACGCGGACAACTCACGCGCTATGGTATCAATACCTGGACCCGCACGGTCAACTCACGTGCTATGCGTACAACTCACGCGCTATGGTACCAATATCCTCACAACCAGGCCCTCGGCCTCACTCAATCATGTACCTCACTAGCCTCACCATCATCAACAAATAAGGGGACACATCCCACATCACGTATTACAGCATATTAGTAAATAATAGAGACTGAAGTAAACATGTACAATAATTTATATGACTGACTACAAATAATGTGAGCATGAGCAAAGCCTAAGCATG